>BCHH01000003.1:3206305-3392527 GCA_001599595.1 Beverwykella pulmonaria
ATTCTCCCAAGTTTCCTGTGTCTTGGCGGGATATCTTCTGTCACGTGCCTCGCTTACCTGCGCGAATCCTCGCTGTTCTTTTGCGCCCGTCTGCGCACCATGCTGCGCCCGTTGACAGGGTTTTGTTTGTTTGTTGTCAGCGTTGGTTCCTCATCTGCAGCCCGCATCTGTGCAACTTCTTTAAACTGTAACACAGAAGTGTCCCTTACAGGTTTCTAGTAGTCAAGATCCCACTCAGATATACCGTATATATCATCAATCTTTTGCTCTACTATATTAGTGTGATTAAAGTCCCTAGATACTCAAAATCCAGCCCTTGTCTAGGATTGTACACATTAAATTGCTGCAAGTAGTTGAGGGCTTAGTTTCCTACGCTTAGGTTCTAAAAGATTGCCAATCTCAGAGAACATACGCTCACACGCGCAGCTTGATGCTAGGATAGATAGTACGTCAATTGCTATCTTAGAGAGATAAGGGTAACAAGGTTTGAGAGTTATCCAATAGGCAATTAGGTCAATTAAATATGCGTGTTCCTAGGGCAAATTAGGCTTGTAGAGCTTCCAGCGTTGAAACTTATCTAGATCCTCAGGGTTAATTTAGTCTTCTTAAACAGGATTTACGTGTTGATTGATAGCCTCTTGAAGCCCTAAAATCTTGACCTTTTTACAGGGTGGTTGCTGCTGCCTATTATGAGAGCTCTTTGGTTTGTATTCCCTCTCCTACAGAGATTTAAAAGCTGCGTTACTTGTGGCCAGCCAGGTAGGTTGATTTATCCATAATCTATTGCAGTAGTGCTTGTAGTAAGGGTGGAGGACTGTTGCAGCATAATAGGCAGGAGAATTGTTAAGCATTTCCTAATACTTTTGAGCTTTATTCTAGGTGGCCTTAACGTTGATAGCCAGATAATCTTTAGGGCTATCTACCTTATTAAAATCCACCTCTTTATACTGCTCTACAAGGTCCTTGTAGTGATTAAGCAATTGTTTAAGTGTGGGGATAATCTYATGGATAGCACCAAATTGTCYAGATTTCCCTCTACCTTTAAGTCGCGAAGTGGCTTCCTTTAAGGGGTGTAGAACCTTAATGTACTAAGTAATAATAGCCYAATTGTAAGCTGTTAATCCTGTTGATCTYATCYAATCTRGCGCATCTGGCTCCTTGTTGTTGCGACTCTGTGCGTAAGCATCTTTGGTTTTGATAGCCTTAATGTRATATTAAATGTATGCATCTAGAGGCCYATGTAACTYAACAGCACGCTCAAAGGAGCTACAAAATGAATTCCACCTTGTAATAACAGGCTTAACAGGCTCTTTAAGCTTGTAAGGCTGCTGCAATTTCTGTTCCTTAGCCTCTGCTTCCTGGAAGTTGCGTAGTTTATTATACTGTTGTGGTGTTTTGATGTAATGCAGAACGTTAATAAGTACCCTAAGTGCCCTAAATTTCTGCCACTCCTTCAAGAAATCCTCCTTAATTTGATACTGCAATTGATTGTTGTCAAATGCGTTGCTATCTATCCCAAAAATAATTGTTTGGCCTACTAGATTGAGTATGTGGGGGCTGCAGCGCAGTCAACGTTTATTGGCATTAAACCCATATTCAACACCTAAACACTTAACTGCCGTATTATTGTTTGTCGCATTGTCTAAAACAAAGTATCTAATCTTGTTTGAGCTTATTTTAAAGCTTAGAAGAATCCCCTGTATTGCTTTGGCAATCCTTGCTCTAGTATGTGCGCTAGAGAGTTGTGGAAGAGCGATAGGGATGTCTTTGATAATGCCTGAGGAATTAACATAATGCGCAACTATCCTACAAAACCCTTTCTTCCCGCCCTTTATAGTCTATCCGTCAAAGGATATATGTATTTTGCTTATAGATTTAGACAACTTGTTTATAATTTGCGGGTGCAGATAGTCGTATAGTCGCATAATGTACTGAGAAACACTGTAGTGGCTCTTCTATAACGCATCTGCAGCCTCTGGGCTTGCAAGCAGCATTATAGCTTTAAAGGTAGGGCTTTCAAACTTACTCAGAGGATAATTATTATTAACTATCCACTCAATTGCAGCTAATTGGAAGCGTTGTACGTCAAAGTTTCCTATTGCGTTGGCTGCTTGTAGTAATAGTTCAATTCCACTACCTATAATATATTCTAAGGATTTCTGCCCAGGCTCCATCCAAACACCTACGCGCCTATCTTGAGTATAGCTGTGCCCACAGATCTTTTTACGTAGATGAGCAGCAGCAGTAGAGGTTGATAGAGTAACTTCAAATCTGCCGCCTCCTCCACTATCAATTATCTTGTGTTGATGGCAGTAGGCGCATATAAAGAATATCTGTGATGGGGCTGCTCTTAAGCACACCCTGTATCCATGCCTATAAATCCACGACTTCTTGTGTTTCTGTGTATGGAGAGGGGCCATGTAACTGCGTAGGCGATCCCAATCAATCCTATCAAAGTTATCCTTAAATTGGGCGTTAAAATCTTTGTTGGAGGGCTTAGGGGTCGCATTAGTTGCAGAGGGTGCTAGGGAGGGAGAAATCGCAGGGGAGACATCTACGCGATCGCGGAGCTCCTCCTCAAACGTTTGAGTAGCCTGTGAGTCGCCGTCAACAGGGCGCGCAGTACGTTGACTAAGGTGTAATCGTTGGCTCATTGTGGTGGTGTAGATAGAAGATTCTTATGGAGGATATGCTGGTGCAGGGCAAAATCGTATGGCCCGAGCATCTCCGGAAGATCGTAATTCCGACCGAAAACTGCCTAGGAGCTTACTCGTACATATAAACTTATGGCCTTATAAAATAGGTATCAATTGGATCAATTATCCAATCAATCTTTGAGGCAGTGACTGAATTGATTGCAAAAATCCATACAAACAGATTGAATTGATTGAATTGTTACATAATCAATTGATCAATCAATTACTTGGATTCGGATTGATTGTTGCCATCTCTGCAATTTGCGGCCTAGTCGGAACAATAAGACCGCTCTCCAAGCCCCTGGGAACGTATTCCTCAAAGAACCAGCGACCAAGACTCTCATTCTCCTTTTTCTCAATGTCCCAGCCGTACGATGCAAATTTTCGCTCAACGTTGGACGGAGTGGACTTCTCGCCGCCAAGCAGTGGGATCAGAGTGTTGTAGGCACCACCGCCGACAGAGTTGAAGTAGTCGTAGAAGAGGTTGGTAACGGGCGGTAGGCCGATAGTATCGAAGACGGCATAGTAGGGACCATGTTCTTTCAATTGCTGAAGCAAGGCATCTGGAGCTTGTGAGTGGTCGATGATGTGTGCAGGGCCAAGTGACTCGACGAAGGCGCGGTGTTGAGGGGATGAAGTGGTGACGACTTCGTAGCCAGCTGTGGTCGCATATTTGATTCCAAGACCACCACAGGAGGAAGTACCTCCGTAGATGAGAACCTTCTTGCCTTTGGGCTCCGGGGAGCCAGAAAGCGGCGGTCGCTCAAGCCCCAGATGGATAGTCAGGGCCGAAACAACTGTAGAGAGGTTGAGGATTGCAGTTGCAGCACCTTCAAGAGCAACCGAAGACGGTACCTTAGACACCGACGAGGCGGAGGCTAAAGCATACTTCTGGAAGGCGCCGAAGCGCGGGTCGCCCAGAGTCTCCTGCGTGCGGATGACTGCTACACGGTCTCCTTGTTGGAATGCCTCAACGTCTGCGCCAACAGCTTCGATTGTGCCTGCGAAAGATATTCCAAGGATGTTTGGGTAGGGAATTGGATGGACGCCGAACCTTTGCATCTTGGATTCAATAGGGCTGAAGGCGATGACCTCGATTTTGACGAGTAGATTGCCTGCTTGGGGCTCATATTTCTCGGCAGAATCAACCTCGAGATGGGCTTGCTTCTGTTTGATCCACGCAGCTTGGTTGGCCATGTTGTTTGTTTCTGTTTGTGTTTTGAAGTTGAAGTTGGTGTTGTATACTTGGATGTTTTCAGTACATTAAGTAGCCTTCAGCACGCCAAGCTGGAACGTGGCGAAGCTGGGTTATTAGAAATCAACTGGTGACCGTGAAGGCCGAAGGCCCGATAGTGACAATGCGAGGCCGGGCATCGATTACAGCACAGCCAGATTGGTCGGCTCGGTACATTGCTAGACAGAAATTTTGGTATAGGGGGGCTGGGCCCTGGATAAGCAACAAGCTAGAGCATTACTTACCCGGACGGTCCGTTGGGTGGATTGATAAATTCCGGCCTTAACGGAAAATAGACGGTCGAAACGAGAGAACGATGTACCAGATTTTGAGTTACCGGACGAGATCGGGCCTACATGTCCGCTTGTCATGCCTTTTTTTATAATATCATTGCCCATTTGTACATCATTTGTACATAATTTGTACATCATTTGTACATTGTCGTCTTATATCTGACATCTCGTACTCCTATGGTCTATAGCTCGCACAACTCCGTTTAAAACATTGTAAATACATCTTACTTGCATTGCATTGAGCGATTGAAGATTGGGACAAATACTGCGACACGACTAAATTGAGAAAACCGAGAAAGTCGAGATCAGGCTATCTGGAGCAGGCTCGTCTCTACCCTATAACTCAGAGTTCTCAATATCTGCCTAGGTAGAAGAACGTCTATTCATCTACATCTTATGGATCCATTCCGACTCTGCTTCCTAACCTCCGCCGCCCCTTTCGCGGTCGCAATCACCAAACCCATATTATGCGTTGTCAAACCGAACTGTTGCTAAATCCGCCAAAGCATCTTTCAATACATTTAGAATCTTTTTAATCTGATGCTCCAGTGTTAGCCAAAATGACGTCAGAGATCTTTGGTCAATAGTTCTCCACGAATACTCGTATTCAGTCTCTGAACTCATCGAAAAAGTGATCGTTAGCTCCCCCTTTTATTGAGAGTCCGAGTTCTAGGCTATGTTTTCCAGCTTGAATATAGAAAATATAAATCCGCTGAGGTATTTTATTGTTAAACTTGGTGACGCATGTGAGAAATCTTGGCGTAGCAATTGCTCACAAGCGTACGGATTGGTGTAGAACGGCCAAGCCCTTTGCGAAACCCCGCATAAGAGGCTGCGCAGTCATATGTGGAGTCAGTTCTTTTGTTCAACTATGAGATCGTGGATGCGCAAGTAGTCCAAGACCATCGACAACCTTTTCATTGGCGAAGCTAAATGCGTTTAGGAGTTGATTATGGTCTCGAAGCTTGAGAGCCAAGCGACATTCACTATTTGTCCAAAGCTAGGCTAATGTTTCTGTGAAAGTAGCAGGTTACTGATTCGCAGGAAGGGCAAGTGGTTTGTTAACACGTTGACGAAATAGAGACCACTGGTAGATCCTAGGCACAGAGGGTCATTTGGCTTTGAGAACACAAGGATCTGGTCATTATCTAGGAGTAAATGTCTTTATACAATTATGGTACAATTGTTGCATGGAGCCTGTTCCCCGATACAACTAAAGAACAATATGTATATGCGCAAAATTTTATACTATTAACACCATGCCATGCTTGAATGTGCACATTTGTTGGTTGGTCATCAACTTAGATATGTGTTGTTCAACTATGCCGACGGCACTTTCTGTTTCAGAGAAATTTCTCGTGTCCTACGTGTTCCACCATGGCCTAAGATGATTTTAATTTACCTACTTATACTACTCACTCGGCTTAAGATGTGTTCTAAATCTTTACCGATCATTTCACATGGTGATTGTTGTTTGGGAAGTCATGTCAAATTCAGGATCCAGCAACTTAAAGTCTATATCTAAAAGATGAAATATTTAAGTTAGTGTATACGTACTGGGTTTCTGTCTTGCGGCTGTTGTCTCTGCTCTTTGTTCTTCTTATTGATTGTGGCAAATTGTTGCTTTCCCCTTCCGGAGTGTCAGCAAAGAGATAAAAGAGCTCTTGAAGGCACGTCCATACTTTTTTTGAGATAGTGTAGTCTGCATTTAGTGATTTTCGAGAATTTGAGTTTTTCCATTGCCTCTCTATAACCAATCGTAATCTTCATGGTCTCTGGAAATTATTTATCCAATATCAAGCTGCAGGAGGGAAATGATAGGATTATTTAGTTAGTGCATCGAATATGCACTTCGACTTGAAAATAAGCATGGAAAAATTCCCGTCTTATCTCAACGAAGTTAACCAAATTACTAACGGTCACAACTACGAACCACTTCGATACCATCAGGGCATATCAATATATTTCTCGAGGTCGCTGCCTGGTTTCAGTTATTGAGATGCGTCCAGATTACATTTGAAAGTCTCGATCGCCGACAGTAGAAGAATCTGATGACTTACCTGACTGTAGAGCAAAGGAACCCCATGATAAAGATTGGGCTTAAGATGGTCAAACGTTATTCCGAGCAATGGTTTAGCTGTCTCGTAGAGACATGAAAAGACTAATGAAATCCTATGGCTCACTTCCCCTTGGAGGATACTATAACCGCGACCAACAAGGAATAGTTCACTTGAAATAGTGAATTGAACAGCAATTAGTGCGATACCATTCAGAGTTTATGGATGGCAAAATACTAGGCTCCCTGACATTGCTCCCAGGGCGGATGTATCACTCTTCATACGCAGTATATGAGCCCTTCAATGCAGATAAAAATATTTTATATCTTCATACGAACTTCTACCCACCACTTACCGACCGGATTCGTGATTTGAGTCGCTGACATCTCTCCGCTGGTCGTTTTCAGATTTCATCCAGTCGTATTTTGCGCACAGTCTATACCTAATCAAGATTAGTCTCGCTTGGCGTAGCTTTAAGCCTTCCTACTTAAATTTACATTCAGCTCATCAACATGTTCTGCAGTCAATGCCAGCTATTTTGGCAAGCCTCTATTTCTGCAGCCCGAACGCTGCCGTCTGTAAAATCCTGCGAAGACGTTTGGTGGGTCCGCCACGAAACAGTCCTTCATCACAGCGTGTCAGAGCTAAAGCGTGCTTCGAGTGTTGGGTGCCCAATCTGCCGCGCTATTCTACATTTACCAACCAGCTATGAGCGAGATACTCTTCTAATCGACGAAGATGAGCCATTAGATATCGTTCTTGAGATGGGTCTGAATCAAAGCCCTCATCCTGTGATATCGGCTTCGTTCCGCGAGTCTAATGGCGATGCAAAAACCCGCATTCCTAAGAGTATGGTCGCTGCCTGCGCTGGGCTGCTGAACGATGGTGAGTGAACATGTCGCCTATTGTGAGCTGTCTAAAGCTGTGGTTGTAGATGAACTGGCATCAACCATCAAACGCAGTGGCGAGCTGGATAACAGCAGCACCGGTTCAGACGCTGCGCACCAGTTGGCCTCCTACTGGCTGAAACGATGTTTATCGCAACATGAGAATTGCCGCCCAGTGACCTCGACAACTGGCCTTCCATTCGTACCGACAAGACTGTTAGACGTCGATGGCGATACCATTCGGCTTATTGAAACAGAAAGTGAGGTTGAAGGAGAAGCAGAGCGAAAATATGTTGCCCTTAGTCACTGCTGGGGACAGATCGCAATCATTCGGACTCTTGATGCCAACTATAGGGAGCATTTAAGCAGCATCCCCACAGCTAGCCTTTCCCAAACCTTCAAGGATGCCGTGATTACAACACGGAAGCTTGGTCTGCGCTATCTCTGGATCGACTCACTCTGCATCATCCAAGACAACGATGAAGATTGGCAGGCTGAGGCTGCAACCATGTGTGATGTTTACCGTAATGCTACTCTGACCATTGCTGCCGCGCATGCTCCAGGAGGAGACATAGGATGCTTCGAAAAGAGAGACGGCCTTTTGCAATTTCCTTTCCTCATTAACATTCCACTATCTTCAGGAGCAGATGGGGAAACTTCGAGAAACGTCCGGATTCTATTCACTTCGTATGGTCGCAGCAAAGGTCTTGGAGGTCCTGAACCACCACTGTACGGGCGCGCCTGGGTGCTTCAAGAGCAACTTCTCTCTCCGCGCATGCTCATCTTCGACGGGTCGCAGCTGCGATGGGAGTGTCTTTCCATGCACGGCTCTGAGCGCGATCCACAGGGCGGCATGTCGCGGCACACTGGCCACCACAAGGCCATTCGAACCGGTATTATGAACGCCACCGAGTTTTTTGATCTCACCTTCTGGTTCTCGACCGTAATGGACTACACGCACCGAGGGATGACCGAGGCATCGGATAGGCTTGTAGCTATCGATGGCATTGCAAGCGCCCTCAGCAAAAGAACTAAACATCGATACCTGGCTGGACTATGGTCACAGGACTTCTGGGCTGGCTTACTATGGAGCATATCGCATCTCAAGGAGTTCCTTTCCACCACAGAAGGCGCTTTCAACTTAGAAGATAACATTCACATTCGCCATGAGAAACCAATAGCTCCTAGCTGGTCTTGGGTCTCTGTTACCGCTCCTGTTGTGTACCCCATGCCAACAATCAGATACCTTCACCGCATTTGCGAAGTTCTCAACACACAAGTTTCGGGTACTGCCGCCAAAAAAACCGGCAGAGTGGAAATCCGTGGTCACGTGCGCACTGAATACATAAACTCTATATATCCTTACGCCATCCGCGAGGCAGCGAAGGCAGTCCCAAATATGACATGTGCGAAGCCAAGCGGTTCAAAAGAATATATAAATTATCGCGGCCGTTCATTCCACCCAATTGATTTCTTCATCTGCTGCTCGGGATCGAGACTATCCTCTTCAGACTGGCGGCTTGTACGCGGAACATGGCGACCAGATCAAATGCTTGACCCAAAAACGCCAATCACATTCCTGGCCATTGCACAGCAAAACACAGGATCAAAGAAAGGAACACTGTTATACACACATCATGAACAAGACCCATTACAAGTCTATACAATTGGGTTGATCCCGACTGGGAAAGGGAGGGACGAGTATACTCGGGTTGGGTACGCAGTGTGGAACGAATGCGCTTGGTATGGATATATGTGTGGAGATAAAGGACGCTCGGGAGAGATAATTGAGAGGGCTAAGGGGTGGAGAGGAATATTGGCTGGGAGCAGCCCAGAGAAAATGGGACGATGTGTCGAGGTGGACAGCAAGGGGTTACATGACCATCGATTTCGAGCAGACCATCTCCCTGACATTCGGGCCTATCATGAGAATGTTGGTATTCATGAAAAGAAGATCATTATCATATAAGTAAAAGGTGAGTTTTAACAGGATCGGAGATAGCGCCTCATTTCAACCATGATCAAGCATTCATCTTCGTTTCTCCCCTCTCTCTTATAAACTACACCACTCCATAGCTATATACAAGGATAACCTCCCGCGCAGACCACATACTCCTCACGCACCTTACCCTCCTCAAATCTTCCACCATTGTCTTCAACTCACCATGCACCTCCCCACACTCCTAGCAACCCTCCACCACCCACGATAGGCTCAACGCTTTCATCTACGGACTCGACAGGACCTCAATTATCGAGTCATAAGGGATAAACTACCAAAGCCAGGTGATTTATATGAAAAATCTCGCGCTGTTGGGGTTTGGGTTTGGGGGACACAGGGTGATAACCGCAATAACCGCCAAGGTCTCGCGGGGAGGCGGGCGCCGTATAACCGCTACCGTGTCCGTGCACTCAATGCACGGATTCACTCAATGCACGCGCAACATCAAACACGTCAAACTTCAACACCCCATAACTCCACGAAATGAGCCCTATTGAAGCTGCGCTTGCAGAGCTAGATGCTCTGAAGCCTGGCGAAGAATTCACCTACACAAAAATAGCCAAAAAGCATGGTGTTGATCGGTCAACGTTGTCGCGGAGGCACCGAGCTGTTACAGCGTCGCGTGCAGCCAGTGCATCCACGCGTCAAAAACTCAACCCACAACAAGAGCAGGAACTTGTCAAGTACATAGAAGGACTTACGGCTCGTCACCTGCCGCCTACAAGGGATATAATACAAAATTTTGCATCAAGCATAGCGGGAGAGCGAGTGAGCGAGAGCTGGGTTACGCGCTTTATCAACCGACACAGCATCCACCTCATCTCTCAATGGGTGACAGGTATAGACGCCAATCGCCACAACGCTGATTCTGGTGATAAGTACAAGCTGTACTTTAATCTGTTGCAGCACAAAATCACTAAGTACAACATTAACGTTCGTCACACATACAATATGGATGAGAAGGGCTTCTTAATTAGTATTATTGGCAGGTCAAAACAGGTGTTTAGCAGACAGATGTAGGAGAAGAAGGAGGTTACAGCATCACTTCAAGATGGCAATCGCGAGTGGATTACCCTCCTAGCGTGTGTGTGCGCTAATGGATCAGCTCTGCCGCCAGGCCTCATCTATTAGGCAGCTGGCAAAGCTATACAATCAAGCTGGGTTGAAGATATAAAGGCTGGAGAACACTCAGTATTTGTTACCTCATCGCCCTCTGGCTAGACAAATGACAACGTAGGGATAGCTTGGCTTGAACAGGTGTTTAATCGCTACACCAAGAAGAAAGCTTAAAGAAGTTACTAACTATTAATAGTTGATGGCCATGGGTCTCACCTAACAATAGATTTTATTAACTACTGCAACAAGAACAAGATACTACTAGCTATCTTTCCTCCTTATTCAACTCACACGCTTTAGCCTCTAGATGTGGCGTGCTTCAAGCCTCTGTTAACTGCATACTCAACTAAGCTATCAGCACACCTTTACTAAGCCTAGGGACTGCTTGCTATTACAAAGGGTGACTTCTTTACTCTATTCTAGAAGGCCTAGGTGAGCAGCTTTGTTAAGATAACAATTCTTAACTCTTTTAAAGCAACGGGTATAGCACCCCTCAACCCCAATGTTATACTTAATAGATTCACCAACAACACCCTAGACGCCCCAGAATCGCCAGAGAGCTCTACGTCAGTACTTAGTGGAGAAGACTAGCGCAGAATAGAGAGACTTGTACGCACTACAGTAAAGGATTAGGGCAGTAAGGACGCGCAGAAGCTTAGCCGTTCGCTCCACCACATTTCAGTTCAAAATAAGCTACTTCACCTTGAGATTAATAGACTTAGGGAGGCGCTCTTAGTTAAGAAGAAGCACAAGAAGAAGGGCAAAACTCTAGACCTTCAACAGCGCAAGGAGTACCATGGTGGAGCTGTCTTCTGGTCGCCGCGCAAAATAAGAGAAGCACGCTATCGCGAGTTAGTGAAGGAGCAAGAGAAGAAGGAGCAGCAACTCCAAAAAGCTGAGACAGCCAAGTTGAAACAGGCTGCTAAGCTGTACAAGGAGAAAATTGCAGAGGAGAGGCGTGTGGCAAGGGCAGAGGCGGCGAAGGTCAAGGAGACAGAGAAGGCTAAAAAGGCAGCAGACCGCGCTTGTCAGAAGGAGGCTCGCGACGCTGCAAAAGCTCTACAATTATCCCAAAAGGGTAAGAGGAAGGCCTCACGGCTACCCACACAGAGCAGCAAGCGTCAGAAACGTGTGGTTGATGCTGCGGGTGCTGGGGAGGCCGCAGAGGCTCCCCCAGCTCCCCCACCCGTTATCACACGCCGCGGCCGCAACGTCAAGCTTCCGAGTAAATATAAGTAGCACAAGTTGGTCGCATGTATTACTATAGTACTCCACCATAAAATCTCAAAATAATAGCTATCGTGTGTGGCTCTACAGCCTCATTTTTGGGTGAGCTGGTTTGGTGGCTAGCGTGCATTGAGTGAATCCGTGCATTGAGTGCACGGACACGGTAACATATCTCACAAGCGAGTTGCACCACAAGCGAGTCGCCAGGAAAACCCACCTACCTTAACAAAACCACCTATGCCTCCACAACGCACAATAGATCGTACGGAACAAGAAGGCCGTATCCTTCTCCTGATCTAGGCCTACCGTTCAAACCAAATTTCGAGTCTTTCCGAAGCCATAGTTGCTTTTAATGTACCTCGAAAGATCCTTCGGACCGACTCGCGGGACGCGTCTCTCGCGTAGATTTACGCGCAAATAGCTATAAACTCACAGAAACCGAGGAACAAACCCTCCTAGAGTAGATTCTCGACCTCAACGAGCGCCCTTCGGCTCTTCGACCTACGCGACGCTACTCTACTACTCCTCCGTCAACGCGATCGGAGCGGTACGATCGGAATCAACTGGCCTACCAACTTCGTGAATAGAATGCCCGAAATCAAGTCCCTTTCCAACCGAAAGTACGGCTACGAGCGTGCTAAAGCCGAAGGCCCTGAGATGATTTAGGCCTGGTTCCGTCTGGTACAGAATACACGCGCTAAATACGGAATTCGGGACGAGAATACCTAGAACGTTAACAAGAACGGCTACTCCCTCGGTATCTACTCTTCCGTGAAGGTAATTACCTCCGTCGATAGAGCTAAACCGAAGCAACTTCAGGCTGGTAACCGCGAGTAGGCTACCGCGATCGAGTGTATTAGTGCTACCGACGAAAACGTCCCTCCACTTATAATTTTTAAGGGTAAACCCCACCTTTCCGCGTGGTACGAAAACAGCGGAATTTCAATAACCTAGAGGCTCGCTGTCAGCGAAAACGGCTCGAATAATAACGAATTAAGTCTTACGTGGCTTAAGGAGTATTTTCAGCTGTTTACCGCGTTGAACACGAAAGAAACCCATCGTCTTCTTATTCTTCACAGCCACACTACCCACCTTACCGCCGAATTCGACCTTTCTACCGCGAAAACGCGATAATTCTGCTAGGTCTTCCCGCGCACAGCTCCCACCTTCTCCAGCCCCTCGACGCTACGTGTTTTTCGGTCTTAAAACGCGTCTACGGTCCCAGTCCCCACCGTCCTCTACCGATAAGGCCCTTTAGCAGTTTTCAAAAGGTGCCCGTTTAGCGCTAAATAAGCTGGTCTTACTCGACAACGAGAACCGCAAACTTCGAGCCGCAAACCACAAGCAAAAACAGAAGAGACAAGGCCGTTCGAAGCAGACCCAGAAAGGTGGAACCCTTACAATTCAGGAGGGTCAACGGCAGCTTCGTCCACCTACACCGAAGCCAGCTACCCTACAGCAAGTGCCGCAGTGGCCACCCCCGCAACAGTCGTCGAACACGCCTCGGGGTAGGTTACCAAGCTACTGGAAGTGCTACCATTTCGATCACGCTGCGGATAATTGCCCGAACCCTCAGGCTTCGTACAGATTAATTAATTTAACTTATTTCACGCGTTATGGTTGTATAATACTTGGTAGAAGTGGAAGGGCCGCGAAAGTGGCACGCTCGCTTGTGAAACATGAGCGCTGCGGCAATAAGGCCGCAGCGTATGTGGAGGTTAGCGGGGGCTAGCCCATAAAAATTACCACGGTAGCCACATCAGATAGCTCTATCCTAACATGCATAAACAGGGCCTGGGTCTACTCAAGGAGCAGAAACAACAAAGGAAGCGGACAAAACTTGAAAACCCATTGCAAAGCATGAATGCTACGCGCCTATTGACTATAATAGTCCAGTGAAGCATGCTTCCTGTCCTATGTACATCCCTTCTGCTCTCGCCTCTTTCTCTTGTAGTTTGAACACATTTGTTGTAACCGCGGCAACAATTCTGGCTCATTTAGCAACAACCATTTCTCCGCCTTTGCTACTGCATCATTTAACTTGCCCGTCAGCGCCGTTATCCTCGGTTCGGAATGATAAACTTCTTTCTCCTCCAGTGTGAACTCTTCCTCGAGTATCTGCAATTCACATTGATGGAGCTTCAGATAAGAAATCACTTCAAGCGTAATTTCGTTGTAGACCTCGGGCAAGCCTTCAAGTTCTCTTCGGTGCCGCCGATCTTGGAGGATCCTCAATTGCCGTTGCTCCCGGTCGTGGAAGCCAGGGTTTCGATCCTTCTCTCGAGAGATGTGCTCTTGTAACAGAGAGATCACTTCTGGTGTGTGGCGCCAAGCGCCGTCCGGCTGTTGGAGGCGGATTAGATCGAGATCAATGGCTGTTTGGGTGCGTGGGGTGGATTCTCGAACTGCGTGCTGAAACGCCACGGGAGGACCGGGAATGTCGACCTCAACCTCCTGTGTCTTGACCGTCCTGACGTTGAAGCGAGCAATGAAGATGCCGAGGCAAGTACCGGAAAGAGCACTTGGATGGTTAGCACTTGAAGAAGCACGTCTTGTCCTCTGGGCTTTCGCGAGGTTCACTATGACTGGAAGCCTTACAAGCTGATTATAGCGGCTCCAAGCCCCAATCCCTCGCAGATCTGGGCTTGGAGAGTAATTCTATTGAAGATTGAATCTGGATTGTACTGTAGTGCCTGGAGAAGGCTCTGAAGCGACATTGCGAAGTCGACAATGGGTCCAATCCAGATCCCGGAAAGAAAGACAAGCCATGCGATAACGACGTAACGGCTGTATAAAGTTACCGGCTTGAGATGCGCTACGCCATACCAAGCAATGTAGACCCAAGTTAGACCGCCCTAGGAGTCATATAATAAGCAAGGGAGATTGATAGCTGGACAGCAAGTCAAAGGGATAAACTTACACAGGCATATTCAAGAGTCCATGTATAGTTCGGGGGAGGAAGGTTGTCAGGAAGAAATGCGGCGCAGACAATAACACCAGCAGCCGTGATGGCGTGGATGATAGTGAGGATATTGAAGATGAGAGGAACTTGCACCCAAGTGCGCGAGACTATCCTGTACCCCGCTCTAGGCATTTCGATATCTTCTTGTGTAAAGCCAGTCTCCTTGGGCATCGTAGGACAATGTTGCCTTTGTATTATTTTTATCTCAGCTAGGCTGACACTTCGCAAGTTACGTGCGGATAAGAGAAATTGATATCTTGCGAATCTTAGCTACGCCCACTACAATTGCTGCGTCCTGCATTCTTCTCACCTGAAGATGACCATTGGTCGGGTTTTCGTTTGTTGAAAAAGAAGAAAAAAGAAATGCGGCAGTGAGGCTTGAAAGCTGGTGTACCTGGGCGTAAGAATGTGTTTTTGGCGACTTGGCGTAACAAACTCCGTCTCTCTATCAGCCTGCCTTGTCGACAAGCTGGGATGGTTACGAAGAAATAACGAGTCCCTTCGGCTAATTTAAACTTACGTTATGAAAAGCCGCCGTCGACGGCACGTTCAAGGAGGGAATTGGTGTCCACCAGCCCGAAGAAAATGCTGTAGTAATACCCCTAAGAAAAATGACTAGACCATGGTGAACAGGCGAATCTTGTGCTTGTTGATCAGCCTTGTGTCTCGTATGTGAAGTGAGGGCGGTTCGTTGTCGGATTGAACAGGAGGTCCAACATTTTCAACATTCAAGGTGCCTCCAGTCCCCGTCATATTGTGGGTCTAGCTGGGGACATCCCTGCACTGCCTCAGGACCCATTGAAGATTTTCTTTTGCAGCGTTCTGAGGGATTCGCAAATTTTGTTCTTAGCGGGAAAGGCGTGCCTGGCTTCTCAAAATTACGATGATGAGGCTTAAATTTGGTGTGGTTCAAAAGCAGTAAAGTAGATGTTCTTTTAACCGCAAAAGTAATGCATCGGACCATTCGGCATGCAGCGAGTATTGCCAAGTATAGCTGGCTCTTCGTAGCCTGATATCGGTTGGTGGAATAGCATATTGTAATGATGGTGATTGGTCGGAATCGATACTTAAGCTTTGGGTTGATTGTGCTGTTGGTTGATTGAGGATCTCCCACTGGCTGGTCAGGTCACCTCTACATAACGCACGAATGCAGCTGCCGCAGAATATTATGAGAGGGGAGTTTCCATCCAACCAATGCCAGATTTTTAAGAAGGGCTTTCGATCCCCCCATTATGCAAGGTTTTCATGTCTCGCACATGTTTCCCAATTCCTATTGAGACATCTCAAAAAATGCCACCCCAGCCCGGTCGACCACCTATTGTACCATGGGATCCAAATCCACCTTTCCGGATTGAACTTGCCCCTGAAGAAGTGAGATGGTAAGAATCTCCAGTCATCTGATTGTTGTTTTGACGATGCGGCTGGTTAATTAGCTCAAATAAGGGCCAAGCAGTTCAAAGCTACGTTCCAACAACAACCGTGTATCGGCGGAAGGCATAACTACCCCGTTGTCGACGAGACGGGGACCTGTATACCACCACCTTTTGAATACAGATTCCGCGGCGATCGAACAAACACCTGGACCCAGTATTTCAGGCGCTGTGATGGGCGGTGGTTGAACAAATACGGAACGCCGATTGACGAAAATGAGCCGTCAAATCCTGGTAAGGTTTTAAAAGAGTCCGATTGTCCTGTGTTTGGTATCTGAATATTTTTCCACCTTTAGCGGAGCCGAAGTGGGGTATCTGCGCGGAGAGCGCACTGCCAAGAATGATGAGTGAGAAACACTGGGAGAAGCAGTGGAGGATGGCTGATAGTAGGTGTTGCGTTGTTTTATAAGAAGCTACGAGAGAGCCCCGGGAAGGAAAAGTGTCGTAATGTGACGAAATTGATAGAGCGATGATAATTGATATTGATTCTATCGACGAGGAGCTACCAAAGATTTATCTACATCTACCTTGCTTAATAATTCCTTGCTCTATGATGGATTGGCTGCGCCTGGCCCTATTCGCCAGTTGCCAGGCAGGCAAATTGGTCGTGACCAATGACCTCCACATGACCCGCGGGCCAAGCGCGCGGGCCGGGCCACACGTGAGGTTTTCTACGCAAGCACACTCGCCCCTTGTTTCCTTTCCCTTTCTTTAGCTTAGTCTCTTCGTAGCAATCAAGCCCTTTGAGTTCTTATCATGAACTAGGCCCCCTACACCGAAGCATATAATATATTGTAAGGGTTTTCTGATGGGACGGCGACTGCGTTGTTCGGGGACAGATCAAGTCAGAGCAGCTTGTAAGCTGTCTGACCAAGATCAACTAACTACATCTGGACAAGCTTAAACCGTTGCATATTCCCTAGCGAGAAATTTGCGATTTACCAGAGACTATTGCTCTGCTTGTCATTTCTTCGAGTCGGTGGGGCACTATTTCCATTTAGACTGCTACAGGTTATCAGAGAGTTATCGTTTCTGGGCCTTCAACGCTTCCAAGATTTGGCACACACTAACCATCAATTATAATGCGTCCTCTTTACTCTCTCTTACACAGAAAACTCTATGATGATTACTCTTTGTCGCAATGAAAGCATAGAACATCGGCTCGATATTCATCTCCGGTATTGGCTTGGGCATCTGCTTGATGTACTGCGTGCGCCTAAAGTATGTCCTTGTGCTCAAACCGGATAATATTACGGCATCGACCTGGATGTTCGTTATTTTAGGCACTATAGAGCTTATGCTCAGCATTATCTGCGCTTGCTTGCCTGTATCGCCAGCTATCTATACCCACTACTCAGACAAGCGCATTATGGCCTAGAACACCGACGGAGGCGACGGGGCTGGTCCCAGAAAGTCCGATCCTACTACTAAAAGCTTGAACAATTCATCCGGCAACAACAGGTACGCCGATTTTCAGCATCTTAACGGCTATAAATACCCCCACATCAACTAGGTGAAGCTAGCGCTACAGACACAGCCTCGAGCTCTTAGTGAATATTATAACACACTAGCATAATAGAAGTGCTATTATTACCAAACATATTCTGCTTTGAATTCTTAATTATACCTTTCTTAATAGAAACACAATGAAGCATATTTAAATAAAGTAAGATCACAAATTCCTCGAACATCGAAGAAAATGAAATTAGTGAAGTGGAGTTCAGGTTCCGTATATAGAGTTACTAGAAATAAAGGCTATCATGTTGATATATCGTGATTAAGAGACACTGTGGGCTCCGAGATAACGGAAGGTAGACCTGCTGGGTCATGCTAAAGGCCAATCAAGTGATGGTCCTTGATAACACAACACAAGCTTTAAAAATGCCCTCATGCTTGTCTTATCAGCTACTGTTAGAGAATAATGAATTCCGTGCCTTGTCTTACCACAACCCTATGCTTGTCGTTTGATTCCCCCCACTGGCGAAATTTTATCGTCATTACACTATAGTTCGGGCTTATATCTGGGTGCTGAGAAATTTAAATGCAGGCGTTAATTTGTTTATATCTAACACACTGAGTAGCAGGGAAGAACCTCTCAGCACCCGTTATACCGTTCCGTTCGGAAAGGTGCAGCTCTCAGGCCGACTCGGTAAACCATCGACGTCGACGCTCCTGCAATCGTCGTATTGAATGCAAAACTTGTCCATGAACCAATAACGTTCATAGCTACGAGTCCTCCACTGTAGCTTTGCGCGCAGTTTCAGATTAGCTGCCGATACGCGACTGACCTCGTTCTCATTAAAAGAGACTAAGATGTTCAGAGACAGGTCCTCCTGGCATCCAGCTCCACTTGCGTACGTTATATTTTTGGCAGTCTGCGCGCCGGATGTGGAAGAGAGCGTTACTGGTGTAAATTGAGTCTAGAGTTCAGTTAACTCGCGCTAGTGATCTTCCATCTAAGGAACACATACAGGTCCGCTGTCGTACTCCCAGGCCACTCTTGTCTCGATCTTCCCAGTTATACTCTTCGCATTCTCCGGGACGTATTCTACCTCGTTAATCGTGTAGGCGTAAACTGTCTTGTCGAAGTCGATCTGAACGCGGACATAGCACCGGTGGACACCTAATGGAGGAGGGCCTGGGTTGGCACTCTTCGTCAAAAATGCGATATCCAATGAGGAGAGATCGGTCGCTAGGGAGACATTAACCTGGAATGGGCAATACCGGATGAAGATCGGTTCTATGATGGTGACATTGGAAGGTTGGGTCTCTGCGTGCACAGCACCGGAGCAGAACAAACGTAGGAGTATCAGTAACAAGTGCAGCATTTTGACAAGAAACTAACTGACAATCCTCTCCTTCAAGGCTCAGGCAAGTCGTTGGAAAAGAGATATAACAAGTAGTTTGAGGAGAGCATCGCTTCCACTAAGGTTACAATGCAGATCAGTTCTGCCTTACCTCTCCGCATATTACCTTTCCCCGCGCCGCTAATTACCGTTCGTAGCTGGAAAATTGCAGGCTGAGTCCACATACATGTATTTAGCCTTATGGGTGTGTTGCGAATGGCGGACGCCTCTCCCAATGTTGTCCCATCTAGGGAAATTAGCGAGGTTTCTATATAAGTTAATACAGCGAGCGACTCGTGATGCGGGGTGTTTTAGCGGCGGAATTCGAGTAGCGCAGGGTGCTCTCTCGTATAGCAAAGGCAGCACGTACAAGAATTATACACCGGCCAGCTCTCCCGGTTCTATGTTTCTTTGCAAGAGTACATACCCATCACTGCTACACCTGGGTAGCTTGGCGATGCCGGCTCCAGTATTTCTTACGCAACACGCTCTCCTACCTCGAACTTCAAGTCGAATATCTCCAGTCTTCTGTCTGTCCAATGCATTTCTTGCTGCTGAATATTCTACTGCTTTTTGGGCAAGGCGTTACTGCCCACTGTACGTCATATTCACATCTGCGCGCTGTTAGTCCTCACCATCCTAGACTTGCTCTCCAAATTATCCTACAACGGGGGCCCGGTGAGCAAAAACTGGCAATATGTTAGGTATGGCTTCTCTTCTCTCTTGTGGATGCAATTCAGGGCCAACAGCCGTTATGGTAGACAGGTTGCACCAGGCTTCAGCAGTCCCGGCGTAGAACCAGCAACCATAAATCCAATTTATGAACTCTACGACGACAATATCCGCTGTGGAAGAGGGGCCGCGATGACGGGACATGGTGTTGAAACGCTGGCTGTCAGCGCTGGAGATGAGATTGGGTTTGTTCCTACTCAGACGGTTGACGGCAAAGACGTGAGTGCCAAAAAATCACCCCATTCATCCTTCTTCTGATATGAGTTAGAGGGACGTCTACTTTTACCATCCTGGATTCGCGCAAGCTTACCTATCGCGAGCACCAGCGGACTTAGAATCGTACACTGGGGATGGCGATTGGTTCAAGGTTGCGTACATGGGTGCGAAAAACGATACCGAATGGGCGATCCTAGGTCATACCATGGTTGGTTGAACATTCCCATGATGATCCCACCTAACCGTGCTGACATCATTGAGGCGAATTTTACGCTTCCTAAGACGACACCGCCTGGAAAATACCTCCTTCGACTTGAGGTAATCTTCGGAATCACGCACGAATTCAACGTCACTCAATTTTACATCAACTGTGCACACATCGAAGTCAATGGCCCTGGTGGCGGTAAGACGCCTCGTGCTGTCGACTTGGCCTGGCTAATCTTCGCTCAGGAAAGCCTGGCCCAATAGTCAAATTCCCGGGTGCATACGACGTCTGGGATCACGGTACGTTTGACGACTGAAAAGTAGCCTCGGCGCTAATTTTGTTCATGTTATAGCCATTTGGGAGCCCGCTCACGTAACCGGATTGCAAAACCTCACAGGTTTTGTGGCGCCGGGGCCTCCAGTTTGGGAAGGGTAGGCGAAGGATGTGTTGGCAGCAGATGAGCTTATTAGCGAATTGCTTGTACGGATTGGGATGTCCAAGGAATATGTAACTTTTCTTGCTCTCCTCCATGGTTAAGCGCCGCCTCCAACGGAGGGATTCCGACGTCAACGTGACTGCGGCACTCTAGTGAGAATGCTACTAGTTATCTTAGCACTTGACCTTTGTCTAGGCTACTAGGGCGCTGCGCGCGGAAGGAGATTTGATCTCATCTCATGGTGCCGATAATTGGTTCATGGACGGGACATGCACAGAAGGATTGAGCAGCGATAGTAGCGGGGCAGCACATTTAGGGGCAGTTTCTAGGCCTGGGTCGCCACGTTAACATTATATGCCCGGGTACCCACCCCATAGGTACCGAATAAGCTTAACCACTGGCTCGAGTCAAACGTTTCATGTTTTTGTAAGCAGTATACATATATGTCTATTCTAGAAATATATATTCAAGACGTCTTTTTGGTTACAGTTTTTAATAACCCCGACAGGATCCGGTTTCTGTGGGACATAGTGGTGCTAGCCCCTTGGGGGCCGTCAGCTTTTCCCAGGAGCCTCGAATTGCTCGGCGCGCAAAGGAAGCAGTGTGTTTGGCGCGCTTCAAAGTGAAATGTGTCAATTGAAGATGTAGATAATATAAGAGCAGTTCAAGTTTGGATAAACATTGTTCTGCATTTCTTTTTCAAAGGGATTTTAAACAACCGTTGCATGGTTTGTATTGCACAGGCGCCATTTTCGATCTCTGTACATACCGATCCAACTATCCAATATGAAGACCACATTCACAACTCTCTTCGCACTCTTTAGTACCTCGTCGCTTGTTTTCTCGAGTCCCAATACTAGGGTATGTAGCGACTCTTTCTTACCAATCGTTACGCAACTGACCATATTTCGGCGGCCTGCCAGTCGATGACCTCGCCTGCAACTCGAACTCTCAGCGCAAAATCAAGACTACCATTATAGGCTGCTGCGTCAGCCTAATCGAATATTCTTGCTATCACAGCGACGCGTTCGTCACCACGGTGGAACCGAAAAAGCAATGCGACACGGCGGATCGCATCTGGTGTCTCACCCTCGCACAAGATTACAATGATCGTTGCATGTGCAATGCAGAGACACGGAGATGCGAGAAGAAAGATTCCATGGCAGTGAATTAGCAGCGTGCTGAGGCGCTGTACAATTTCTTGTATCGTTGTGGGGTTTGGCGTTGTCTATTGCATCGGGAGCTGTAATTATTAGGAAAACGGATAAGGCATGGTCGGGTACCGAGTCACTTCGAACTAGAATTCAAACAACATAGGCTGAAATGTCCCCTAAAATGTCTCGGTGCACAAGTGCTGCCGTGAATACCCGATTAAAATTCTTAATTTTTTTCCAGTTATGATTAGTCACGTCATAACGGCGGGTTTAAAGCGCTATGGTTACCGTAATAGCGCTGTCCTCAGACTAACAATCGGACTCGACATTCATCAAGAAGAACCCTCCTTTCTCGCCGTCGCTGACCATCTATATTGTCAGGTTGCTTCATGGGATTACACTATCCGGCTCTATCACATGACCCGTGCCAAGAAATACGCGATGAAGATTTAGCAATTTTAGTGTTGAGCGTGCATGCAGTGAGACCCTGCATGCGATAATTAGGCACTTTAATTTGCAGGGTTCCAAAGACTAAAGATAACCTCTATAGACATCTCAGCACTCTGGTGCCAGATTTTGACCCAGGAGCCTCGGGTTCCCCGAACAACCTCCTGGGCGTCCTGGGACAATCATCCCAAGAAAATTAGCGTCTTAGGAAAGTTGCCCGGGGAAAGTTTAGTATCCTCGGAAAATCCCCCTAGGAACGTTGTCCCAGGAGAATCGGTATCCTGGAAAAATTAGTGTCCTGGGAAAACTGTCCTAGTGTCCGTACGCAGGAGCTTACGGCGCAGAGTATATGTCTAGCCCGGCATGGGATCACGTGGTTACATCACGTGATGCCCGTGCACGGGCGCGCCTCCTTAAATATCGCTCGCGTTTGTACATAGATGAGCAGAGCAATAACCAGAAACCTGTTGCCCACCCTACTATCCCCGTACGCTGTGTACACCGTACAACTGTCTTATGCCTTGCCGACTAGTGCTCGCACCACTATGCAGCTAGCTGTAAGATCCCTATCAACACCTAGTAATATTAGCGCCCCAGGACAACCCGCATTTTAGAAAAGTCATCCTGGAGAGGTTGGCGTCCTAGGAAATCATTCTAGGAAGATCACTATCCTAGGATATCAATGATTAAGGCTTTAGTAGACCTGCCATCCTTAGCTTACATAATGCTTTGGCACGTTGGGTGCAAGTGAATCTAAAAGCGGTAATCTCTGTCCAGGGATTCTGGCTTTCGGGTTTAGCGCAGTCCTTCGCTTATCCATATCGGGCATCGCTCTTCGCCCAATCAATCGGCCGCTTTTGACGTCTATAAAACACTCGCCCTCCCTTCACCAGGCTTCTGGGAGTATGCGACTTCAATTATAACCCCGGGGTATCGTGCATCCGCATACAGGCCATAAATTCGCCAGAGCCGGAGCAAATACAATGGTTGATGCGGTGAGCGCCAAGATCGAAGCACAGCCTTTAACTGAGACCGCTCTAGGTTTAGCGTTGATCCAACTGGCAGGCGCTTGGACCAGGCTCACCGGAGATATACCCCGCAAAACAAACCCCAGCTTGGTTCTTCAGCACGAAAGCTCTTGTCAGAAAACCAGCATTAGCAATGGAAGCACCCTTGCCGCCACGGTATCACCCCAACGGAATTATTTGTCATCGGGTTCCAAAACGTTCAAGATATGCCAAAGTGTAAGTCGGCTAGAAGATCGCTTGTGTCCCGTAAAATAACCAACTGATCATGGTGCAGATGGTACCGGAACCTGGAGAACTCTCCCTTCCTACGACTACCAGCCGAGATCCGCTGCATGATTTATGAGTATCTTTTAAGCGGCAAAACAATCTATATGAAATCGAGACTCGATACGACATCTTATAGGAGGAAGTGTTTCCAATGCGTCGTTTATAACCAGGGTGTTAACCCATACGACTCAGAATTACAGAGCAAGACAACGCGACCGGCTTTTGAAAAGTGCATGACGCTCCTTAATGCTGCATGCCGTCAGCTCTACAAGGAGACTGCCCTCCTACCTTACAAACGCAATATTTGGGCATTCCCGAATCGTCGAGTGTTTTTGGATTTCGTCGGGTCACAGGGACCCCTTCCACCTCCACACCGAAAGTCTCTAAGTTCACTATTTCTACGTGAATTACCCACCAAGCCTGAACTTAAGCCCCTCATTGGCGTGAAGACAATATGGCTGGATTGTAGGCACTGGGTTGAAAAGTACGATGTTGAGACTGGCCAAACCACGCACCGCACAGAAAAGACGACTGAAGAAGTTAATGGGGTGTAGTAAAGGGTGGAAAATAGAAATAGGAGGGCAAGGGGGCGACTCGCAGCCGTGCGATGGCCGAAGCAGCAATGCACTGAACAAGATGTAGGAGATATGTTTAATAGCAGTCTTGTGCTATTCCGTTGTATGAATTTTAAATATATATATATACAGAATATATGAATTCATCGTGTTCTCGTTTAGGATCCGGTGGTTTTTTTCCGTTGTTCTCTTTTTTTTTTTAAGGTTGTTGAACGCATATATCGCGCTAAATGATAACGAAGAAAACAGCTGAAAGAGAAGCCAAGTACGGTGGACTGTTATTGGGTTTCGTGCAACAATTATTTCGAAAATCGATTTACTTCTGCAACCCTAGGTCAGTTTCGCTGAAATCGTGGTGCTCATCATGCCAGCCTGTAGCGAAGACGACCATTTCGGTCTCAATCTGGGCGCCTGTGTCAAGCTCGACGTAGCTTTTGTGGAGTCGTTGTATGGTTATGTGCACGAGTGTTCCGGCGTGAATGTCGGCCCATAGCTCTGCACGCCCAGCGTTGCGGGGCTCTATAGCAGACTGTCAACTTCGCTAGAACCCCTGCACAAGCAGGCTTTCAACGGTTCAGCTCCGCCGTGGCCTTGTCCGAGTCGCAGCTCACGTTGAGATCATTTCCAAGCTACTCAAGTGAGCCAATCTTGAATGCGATACACAAGCTTTTTGCCATTAGTCTGGCCATTTGGAAGCCCATCCAGGCCACAGGGAATCTGTTCTATTCCACCAGCCCGAATGTTGAGTTGATGCTGCCGCAACTTACCAAGTAC
Source organism: Beverwykella pulmonaria (assembly GCA_001599595.1). NCBI lineage: Eukaryota > Fungi > Ascomycota > Dothideomycetes > Pleosporales > Melanommataceae > Beverwykella > Beverwykella pulmonaria. Next base: position 3,230,887 of record BCHH01000003.1, read on the forward strand.
AAGCATTTCAGCCGCTGCTGGGGTCCATCACTGCCCAGGCGCAAAGTGATGCACTTCACCATCCCACTTGCGCGTACCCATCTCGAAGTACCCATTTTTGCACCTTGCAAGCCCATGTAGAGAAGATTTTCACGTCCCATGTGGGTACTCATGTACTGGCACGATGGAGCCATAGTAGATACTAGAGGTCATGAATTTCAGGGCTTAGTTCCGCTTGTGGTTTAAAAATCTTCCGATGATCAGTTAGGGTCGCCATAACGCCAACTGCCGTCGCACAGGAGAAGTTCGCAAACAGTCAGCACGTGGTTTGTTTTATACACTGAGGTGATTCTGTGGAAGATCTTACGACCTGAAATGCGACGAGCTCATGATCTTTTGGTGGTAACGTAACGAATGCTTCCAAGTACAACCCTTGCCTCTGAAAGATAAAATCCTCGGAACTCACAATAAAGAACTCCGCTTCAGCCTCTCTTCCTTGTCAATGACGGTTGCATGGTATAAGCTGTGATGTCTCTGCAGCCCTTGCATTGCTGTTTCTATAATTAATCTATGTTTGTAGCGTCGCAACAGAACTCTAAAGACACCTTGATAGTTCAAGGCTTGATATGGTGGGCGGGGCTCTGAGAGAATTTGGGCTGCTAAGTGGACGGCACATGCTCCTGAGTTCCTGGCGTAGAGAAGTGGCGTTGAATTCCTTAACCTGCAAGTTTTGTGTGCGGAGTAGCCGCATGTTCCACGCCATAATCTTCCAGCAAGAAACATCATAGCCCGCATCCTCAACTCTTGAATCTCATCAGGTCACCTGCTGTGAGCATACCCAAGGCCAAACATGACGGTTACATACCACGATCTGATCTGTGCTGATTGATGTGCTACATCGGCGAATAACGACTCGGCGAACTCACAATTCAGCAAATTGACTACATTTTCACGGGTTTAGCCTATAGTAAATCAACGATGCCGTAACTTCCGTGCACGTAAGCAGCCCTACACCGCTATGCTGAAATCAAGCGGGCCGTGCCTAGAATACGTTCCCTAACCCTTGTATTCTCAGCCGCAATGGAAAATTTGCATCAACGGTGTTCGCCTGTCAGGCTGTGTGGAGAGCTGAGCCAAGAGCAGTACTACCGTGTACTGCGTGCAGTTCACCACACTTCAGCTAGAAATGTACCCAGTAGTTATTCGAAAAAATCCTTTGAATCCTTTGTTGCTACCCTTTGTATGTACTTTTTGCATGCTAATGTCATTCCGACTACGCTTCCATCCTCAGTCCGTACGGCTCTAACTACGCCTATGAACACAATACCTGTTAAGCATGGAGGCGGAGCACTTAGTACACTTTCCTAAATTAGTAATTTTCGGTTGTAATCCGGCAGTACTCGGTCCCTACCGCAGCTGAGGTCTGTAATTGTCACAATGTACACGCAGGAGCCGTACAGCACTGTCTCTGAAAGAGAGTCTGTCTACAATGCTACGTGGTACATAAAACCTAGACTTAAGTTCCACAACTGCCACCAAGATCACAGCAACACTCACAATCTCCCTTATTGTATCCATTCCTACCTTCACTACTCTAAACACATCTACAACGCCCAACGCACGATCACCAATCATCGAAAATGGTCAAGCCAACTACATTCCTCGTCGTGTTGACGGGCATCTTCTCCACATCAGTCAACGCAGCGGCTTGCAAGGAAGGCTTGATGTACTGCGGTCACACTCTCACCGGAGTTGGTTCGTGAACCTCCTCATTCTCTTTCTCAAACGCATACCCGGGGTTTTCGCTAACGTGTTGATAATTATAGGAGGGTATAGCAACGAAATGTGGGATGAGATCATCAAACACAACCACCAAGGAGACCTCTTCAAATTTAAGGGAAAGAAACAGCGCATAAGCCAGGACGAGTGGAGGTGGGTTGTTTTAAACTCTCTCTATAAGTGTGGGAGCAATGGATGGATTGGTTTCCAAAAGCTTTGTGGGGGTGGGCCAGATCACGATAATTTCCATGGTCCTGAGTCTTGCAAGGATGGCGGGTACAACAAGAGCGACCACTGTTAATAGAAGCTGTTCTGAGCAGAAAATCCCATGGAGCACTGCCTTTGCAGCCCGCTGGCATTGGTTCTAGATACTACATCATGACGCATTTAAAAATCAAACCCCTTTAAATCCCCTCTTTCCACACGAGTCCTTGCTTCATAGTCAAAAGAGTAACCACATCAATCGATGCACAAACTCACACACCCAACCTACCCCAAAATACAGATAAACAAATCCTCCCCGTACCATCCCTAAGATCCCCTCCCTATAAGCACATGCACCAACTCTCTCCCCTCGCCCCTTTAGACGCTGAGATAAGGGATCCACTGCGTTGTAGCATTTACACACCCATGTGGTCCGCGAGTAGAAGGTTGAGAGGGGGAGAGGAGGTGTATAACGTCGCATAAACACACGCGTGCCAGCCATTCCGCTCTGCTTTGGTCTTCTTTTCCTGTCCGTTGGGCTTTTGGCTCCGTTGGCCAGGAAACTTCAACGTCTGATAGAGATCGCAGTCTACCGTAATTAATCCAACACCAAGAAAGCGAGAATCTTGATAGCTATGTCACCTTTGGCGACAGGGTATTCGCCAGAAGCCCCACCATCTAGCTGTACCTCGCTGCCGCGTGCAAAAACGAACAAATTCGATCACCCGTTGTGAATTTGCGACGAACATTTGATTCTATGCTTTCAACGATGCCAGCCCATGTCCAATCTGTAGTCGCCATGATGTCGTGATCTTTCTCGTCAATGTGCTTCCAATAAATGGGACTGAGGGCGGCAGCGATGCAACGAAGGCTTGGGAATCTTCACAACCTCGACATAACCCCCAGAAATAGGGTTGAGGGCTTTCGTGTTGAGCGATTGTTCGAATTAGGTGTGAAGTCTTTGCAGGCCAGTACTGTGTATTTTATCTTGCTTGCCCTCTCGTGAGTCTCGCCCACCGAAGCCGAAAGACTCTCCCTCGTTTGATTCATCTCAAACTCTGCTATTGGTGGGCAGCGCCTCCAAATCATGCATTTTTCCCCCAACCGTGACAAGGCGGCGTGGCGGACATGTTGACTAAAAGTCTGCCTTGCTGCGGCACCCTCAGTGCCCATTCAGCCGTTTTTGAAGCAACAGGCTCGGTACTTCAGGCTACGATGGTCCTAGGTTGAGATTGAAAGCTTGTGGATTGCGAAAAGGCGGGTGCGATCTTGATAAAATCACAAGTACCATACAATCATGTTTGCACCAGGACTTCGTCACTGAAGCATTGGTTATTATTCCAGTAGCGCCCTAGTGTAGATGGCGAGAGCAAGTATTTTCCTTGAATGGCAAAGTGCTATTTATACTTTCCTCTCCCCTTTCCGAAGCAATGAAACAAGGTTGTCAGAACATCAGAGTAATGAACAGCGGCTGGTAAATAGGACGTGTAAAATATGATTACATCACTCTATGGGCACTGTCATGAAACTCTAGCTCAAACTCTTGGAATCGGAGAGAGGAGTATGTCGAATGCGCATCTCTCGTATTGTGTGGTTCGGTGCTTCCACTTCCCTGCCCAACCTTCATCTGCCTCTCGTCTCCATGAAGTTCGCGATACCGTAGTGAGTTCTCTTACGATGGGAAGGTGCGTGCCGTCAAGTTGTAAAAGAAATGGCGGTAGATGGCGACGAAGGACGCGGTGCATGGAATCATCAAACCGACCGTGATTTCGATGATGCTATGAGTTTTAGTGACTGACTTATGAAGACGAATATAAGAGATGCACAACTAACATGGCAGTGGTCACGGGAACGAGAATGTATGTGGCGTCAGAAGAGCCCATATACTTGATACGATACCACAAGGTCAAAACACTGCAAACGCAAGCACTGGAACGTTGTCAGTAGCTGAGCATGTCTGTATACTTCGGAGACTGATTACGTACCCAATACCTGCAAGGAAAACCAGATATACACCGACCTTCTTTCTCGAAGAGACATTCAGTTTCCAAATCGATGGTAGAGGGAGACATAAGATGTACATGTCGACTATGACAGACATTGCTCCGGTCGAAATCTCGTGCTTGATGACAATTACAGTCCCCGAACCGCATGCTGGAGAGCCAAGTCCCTTGAGGTAAGCGACGATATCATCGCCCCCTTTTGGGCCCACAGTATATTCCTGACATGATAGAGTTCATGATGTACATGATGCCGGAAATGATGATGCCAGTGTAAATTGCAGGTCTGGTCCAGTTCATTGGTGCGAAAATGTTGAGAATCATGGAGAAAAGGGTCAACTTTGCAGCCACTGTAGCAGTCCAAACATGATAGAAAGAGTACGTTAATTCTGAAATGAGTCAATGGTCGTTCGTATGATGCTGAGTAGGTGTTTCACTATGTCGGGTTACTTCTCCTAGGCGGAAATCCCAAGCATGGTATCCGAATATCCCCCTTCTAGTGCTCGTGACTGATGATATGTAAGTTACAGTTAGATCTATATTCCCGTTTCATTTTACGCGGGACACGCCTAATATGGCCATGCTGATATAAATTACTCCAGCTGGCTTTCAAGAGGAGTTAGCGCAGAGAAGCTATCAATCAACTCGCTTGCAAGCACTTGATTGATCAATTGATTAGGTAACAAATCAATCAAGTCAAGTTCCTCTCATCATTTTTTGCAATCAAATCAAGTTCTGACATCCAAATTGATTGAGTTGATTGATCCACTTGATGATATTTTGTGAGGCTATAGATTTGTGTGTGGGAGCGTCTGAGCAGGGATTTTTTTGGTGTTGTATTTTGACGATATCGGCCCGGAATTACGACTTCGCGTCAATGCTCCCTTGCGGGCTCGGAGGCCTATTAGGCTGTGTGTCTATGAGTCACGTGATGTACACTTGGAGTCTAGAGGTTACGTGACGCATCTTCGGAGGTCTATCGGGCCATGATTTATAGGTCATGTGACGTACTCTTGGAGGTCGTGTCTACAAGTCACGTGATATACCATATAGCTCTCTCCAAATCCTCCGAGTATCCTCAGGGATTCGTCTCTTATCTCTATATTCACCCTGATTCACTTTTCGTTCTGTTCCCTGCCACTGCCAACTTTGCACTACCACACACGTGCTTCGATGCCATATACTCAAAATATACCCAATTGATCAAGTTTCCAATCAATTTTGCAATTTACGGTCTCAAAATAGTTGGATAGATCAATCAAATCAACTTAGGACGGCCCCAGAACCCAATCAATTCAATTCTGAGAGCTCCACTTGATTGATTTGATTGATATCTTCTCTGAGTTAGCGATTGTGTACAATGCTTTTCCTTGAAAGAGTTACCCACCCATCCAATCTAGTAGACCCCTGCAAAAATCTCAGTATTCAATGATCACGCAAGGCAGAATGAGTTGTCTTACAGTCATCGATTGTGATCTTTTTAGCAACATAGAGTTTCGAGTAGGTCCTTATGACAAGGAAGCTCACCAGAATTGCCAGACACAGACAGCCTGTTATAAGAACTTGATCTCCATAAAACGTATAATATTGGAAATTCGGTTCGATATTCTGTTTAGTCCAACGTTTAGCACGAATTTATTAACACAAACAATGAAGATGTAAGACGTACATTTGGCGGCATTGAAAATGGGAAGTCTTTCAGCGTCACAAACAGCTCCGGGTAAGAAGAACTGAAAATACGAGTTCAACCTTGTAATGCAGGTTGTCTTTCTTGTTTTCTGAAAACTGGATGCCTTCTTTGGAAAGAAAATGGCCCCTGTCTCTCAAAATAGCACGGAAGTAATCTAAGTGCTCAAGTACTAAGAAGCTATTCAACGATTGACCTGATATTTCTCTACCTACTAAGTCTACCTTTTCATTTTCGTCCACTCGTTCTTCTTCCATGTCTTCCTCCTCTTCTTCCTTCTTATAATAAATCTAAGAAAAGTGTAACCAACCCGCATATTCGGGTAAGGCAAGCAGTTCCCGTAAGCATAGTCCCATCCCCTCTTCCCTCAAGATCATTTTGAAACAAGGTAAGCACGTAACCACCTATCATGGTAGATGACGCAGTACAACATTCAAGATGATACAGTTTTACGCACGCAAAGGTATGAAACGAAGACCGCCCTCAGGTTTGGGCATCATGGGCTGCATGGATGGAGATGCGTTGATCGGTATCGCCGCCAAGCCTGTTCTTATTTAACCGTAGATATTGGTATTCAAGCCTGGTTTCTATACCCTAGCTACTACTGATGGAACGCTCCGCCAAAAGATATATATGTTTTATTACCGGTCACAACCGTCTATCGTATAGGGTAAGCATATGAAACTTCAATTCTGATGATGAATACAATGGGAAAACATGAAGAGTGTGGTTTATCATAGCATTCTCAATCCATTTGGATTTAAGCGCAGTGAATGTGACTAATTGAACATTGGTACAAAGCCAATGCTAACGATTAGTTCTAAGCGCTTTCTGGCATCCGTCGTTCCCAGCGAATTTTGGCAGGCTCCAAGGGCCGCGAAAACATGGTAGAATAGTCAGTGCCTGGGACTCCGTTCACGCCCTCAAGGTTCTGGAAACGAAAGTTTCTGAGACTACAGCGAATCTTCTCATGGAGTACGGCGCCGAGCTATTCGCTACGCGAGGCAACGGGTGGTCCATCAATCATTCAGCTGCGGCAGGAGGAAATGCCGAACTCGTCAGTCTCCTGATCGCCAACGGAGCAGACCCGATGGTAGTGAAAGAACGGGGATGGTCACCACTTCACACAGCGATTGAGATAGGCCGAACCGAAGTACTCAGTCTCTTCCTAGAAGAAGGAGTCCCACTTTTAGCGACAAGGGAAATTGCACTCCCCTCTTCCTTGCGGCAGAGTACGGGCGAGATGAAATCACACGTATCCTCCTACACAATGGCCAAGACTGCATGAGTCATTAAGGAATGGACTGACCCCACTTCACATGGCTGCGATAAAGGGCCATGAGGGTCCGTATACTTCTAGAGCGTGGTGCTCACATTGCTCCTAGAAACTTTGAAGGATCTAGTGCACTCCACGCCGCGCAAGATGCCAATCAGCATAACATCGTTGAGACTTTTAACTACGATATTGCCATATGTTGAGTTATGGTATCTTCTTCACTAGATGCGCTCACTTGTTTAACTGAGTGAATGGAGAGCCCCTGAGAGCGCATCTCGTTAATCCTCCCAATAAAACATACCGGTGTGCGACAAGGAAGTTGAAGTGCGACGATAGCCAGAATAAATCCGCAGCCGTTTCCTCTTACAACCCACTAAGATTAGACGCCAACAAATTCTCTGTCCCTGTCGGAATTCCAGAAAGCACATTCTGTGTAGCAACCTCCCTCAGTCGCTCACATAGGGCGACTGCCGACCGTGGTCCTTCAAGTGCTAGAAAATATGCCCCTAGGCCGGCAATATGAGCCGCCGCCATTGAAGTCCCCGAGAAAACGGCGATTGCGGTATTGCTAGCTATCCCGAGCGAAGGAATCTGCTGTCCCGGCGCAAAAATATCAACTAAAAGCTTGTCAGTAATGAAGGTTAGCATTCAGGTTCGTGGATTGAGTTGCTTACTTACCGAGTGGACCGTAGTTCGAAGTAGACATCTTCGCATCGTCGACCGTTGTGCCGCCGACCGTGCAGGCTGTGGGCTCGGAACTGGGAGAATACCGGGCTACGTCTGTGTTTGAGTTTCCGGCGACTACGGCGAAGAAGAGTCCTGAGTTTGATCCGGCTGCGACGGCGGAATTGAGCGTAGCACTGAAACTACCTCCGACTGCCAGCAGAGCAGTTGCTTTGCCCACACGGGTTTGGTTCTGCATGTCTTGGACTGCCCAATTGATACCTGAAATGAGCACCGAGGCTACGACACCAATCGTCAATCAGAGTCGTGCGCGAAAGGGGAATATAAGTTGCCTACTTGTCGTCGAACCCTCATCACTCAACACCTTCACTGAGATGACATTCGCGAACCTCGCCACACCATATGTCTGACTAGACGCAATCCCTGCAATGTGCGTTCCATGACCGTTAAAATCATCGTTGGAACCCCCAAATGCATTGAACCCATGAGTTGCTCGTCCTTCGAACAGCTGATGCGTAATTTTCACTCCAGTGTCGATGACGTAGATGTATGTTCCATTAGTTGGTTGAAAAACGTACTCGGTGCTACCCTTTTGTCGATGCGAAATGCGCGTTAATCCCCATGGTGCGTTGGCTTGGACGGTGCGAGCGGCCATTTTGTGTGGCGTGGAAGGCGCGAGTGAGAAAGTTTGGTCAGCCTCAATGAAATCAACCTGGGAAAATTATCAGTCTCATCTTACGTATCTTTCGACTTCTTCAAAATGCTGAACACCAGAGGAGATCAAAACAGGCTTGCCTCATCGCTCTCGGCTAGTCGTTCGACAACGGACTTCGGTGCCTGAAGATGATATCCTTTGAATTCACCGAGGTCAAAGTCAGACTTTTGGACATCTTTATTTAAACCCAGGATCTTCTCTGTCTGCTTCAGATGGGCCTTGACAGCCGCAACTGAAATGCCTTTCTTCAGAGCAACGATGTAACTATCTGGTACAGCCCTTGCGTTCTCGACGCCCACGATTGGGGCGATGGCGTAAACGCCGGCTAGAAAAATAGTTGAGATAGTAAGAGTGATTCGCATAATAACCTGCTTCGTGCTTAGTAAATGTTTGACCGGGGTGATACAGGGATTTCCATCTAGGGAGCGGCCGGTTAAAGATATATCTCTAGACACCTCACCCTGTCTTAGATCACCGATACAGATGCCCGAATTAGAAGGAGTTCGTATTTCCGAAGTCGTACTCGGCTTGCCATGTAATGTATCTTCGCCAAGATTGTCCGAAAAGCCATCGCACAGATATGACCTTGCAATTAGTTTGTTCTATTCGATGTGGAGGTGTATGAGCAAGAAAGTCATGTCCTCACAAACTGCGATTTTATTGGAGGCGCCTCTTGGCTGCGTGTACGGCTAAAGATTTATAGTAGAACTACGTGGCGCGCAGGGTCGGGTATGGAAGGTGTTCCACCGAATTAGGAAGGAAGATATGGTAAACCAGGTCTTCGGGTATGACACCATTGTTGGATGGTCCAGAGCAAGACCTAATAAATAGCGACAATAGAACGCAGATCTGACGCTAGTTTGTCAAAGTGTAGTGAAGATTCCGGAATAGAAAAAGTATTAACTTCTATTAACATACTCAGCATCTTAAGCAGTATTTGCAGTAGTGTTCTTGTAGATACATGAGTTGTGCCCAGTCTCCCTGCAGTTCTTGCAGCCTCTCAACTCTGTGAGTGTATAAAAAGGCCGACCTTCTTGCTCCTGTGGCATGAAGGCTATATAGTTATTCGCTAACAAGCTCCCACCTAGGCGAGCTTCATCACCGCATTTTTGCATGGAGAGCCTCCGCATCTTGCGGCTGTGTCTCGTTAAGAGCGTAATGATTGATGGGCAGCTTAGGTGTCTGGAAGAGGGAGCGCTCGAATTGCTTTTTAGATGACTTGTAGGGAAACCAACTACAGAAGCTTGAACATCATTTTGGAGGTAAAGCACATGAATTGGCCAGAGTTCAAATCAATAACAACTTCGCGTATTGGATCCGGAAATGACACTTACCGGGAGGCCGAGGCGAGCTACTCCTTTTGTATATTAACAGAGTATGAAAGCTAGACTTTAGTCTCAACCTGAAGTCATTGACATAAATGTCCATATCCGAGTGCCTTCAAAGTCTTCTTGACACCAGAGCGGCCTTGACATGTGGTAACGGGGAGCGCCAGCATCATGAAAATGGTAAACTATGTATGAATGGTGAGCTATGATTCGCCGTTTACATCAACCTTGTTAGTTACTGGTTATTAGTACTAGCAGCAATTTTTCCTACTCTTTCTCTCCTCTTGAAAGCAGTCTCGCCACCTTCCACATGCCAATGCGCTCCTAATACTACAACAACCCTCTACATCTTTAATAGCCACCTCCAGCAGCAGGTGCTGACAAACTGCATACAACGGCCTGAAAACTCCCATCTGTGATATGTAGAAAATACACTATTACGTGTGCTAAGAATTAAGCTAGGTGTTTGCGAGCCTTGTGATGGTTGCGTAAGAGCGTTTTAGGTTTTCTCTTTCGACTATCGCATCTGTCGCCCGCTTCGCAAAGCAGCATCGGAGGACTTGGTAAGCCAGATCGGGCATATGCTTCAAGTGTTCGTCTAATGATGGATACAACCCATAGACTTCTATGTCCTCAAGGATGTGCTGTACTACAAGTTCGCGGAGAGCAGTGTCGGTATCCGGAGTGGATGAAAAGATAACCTTGACAGCTTCGTAAAACTCCGCGCCTGTAAATGCGTCTTTCAGACTTGCTTGAAACTTTTCCAAGGCCGTCAATTTTAGGCCCTTGATGTTGTATTTGTCTGCAATGGCATATACTTTGGCATGGATGCTCAGGTCATCGCTACCAACTGGAGATGGCAAATCCTCCCAGGAGGCTGGTGGAAAGTCTTCCTCGTATGCAAGGAGCTTCTCAAGCACAACCATCTCGTCTTCTCGGAGCAAGTCGAGCTCTATCACTGGCTCTGTATTGCCCTATGGTGGTGTGTAAGCGACTAAGAAGCGTGAACAATGTTAGAATACTAACTTCGAAAACATTCGGAAAGGCCTTCACTATGGAGTCCAGATAGGTTGCAGACAGTTTCCAGATTTTCCAATCGAGCTCCCGCCGACCTTTCAAACGATCGTCGCTAGGGGGATATTTTGCTTTGGTGCGTTTGAGACGCACGAACCTGGGGCCTTTCACTCTGTCTGAGGGCAAACGGTAATCCATTTCGTACATGTGGTGTACCATGTGCATGACAATCTCCGGTTCGTCGTCTGGCAAGTCCACCTTGCCTTCTTCGCTTTCCTGGTTGGAAATCAGCATATTCAATCCCTGTGGGTAGAGTGAAAGGCGAGCTCACCTTTCCGAATCTGCTCGCAGCATCGAAGAATTCGCCTTGAGAGCAGACAATGGATTTGTGGACATTATAGGTGTCATTCCCACACGTGATGATGAAATCGGAATGCTTCCCAGTCTCGAACAAACTACATGTAAAACGAGAAAGTTAGAATTTAATCAAAATTGAATCCAATGGGTAATAATGAGTTGTATTCGAGTCGTCACCAAAGGGCGTGGCGAGTAGGGAATAGGGACAACTGGGCATTGTGAGTGAATCCTCAGCCACGTACGATTTCATCGATTCCAAGAAGACGTCAAATTGCCGTTTCCGCGACATGGTGAGAGAAAGTGACGATCAGTCTCCGTGCTCCCAGAATTGGGCCTAGACGTGTCACATCCCAAGGCCAGGTTGATTCAATGCTCGCGAATTCGATTGCGTGACTGGACGCTGCAGAAATCAGGCGAAGCTTGGGCCCGCACACTCGCCGCCTGCTTGAGGAAAGAGACTGGACGCAGATGGGCGAAGTAGGTGACAAAGAGTGAGTTGTAAGGCTAGTGGAGGAGGTTGGTGCAAAAACAACACTATCGATAAAGAAGCACAGACCATGCCATTTCGGACTAGCTCCAAACTCCTCACGACGCTCACAACGTCGCCTCTGAGCGTGACAAGGTGGCCTCTTTTGCCAATGCATCCTGAAATGCTGCTTCTACATCATGCTCATGAATCCACTCCTTGTTCCCCGACGAAGTTAGTATCCTTGCCCTTAACTCTTCATCCGTTACCACCTTTCCAATGTTGGCAACCTTCGCCTTGTTGCCCTCATGGACCGTCGATAGCACGCGATCTGTATGCGGCTTTCTAGCCCGCTCGTACACTCTCAAGGCGCGCGCGATGGCTTCCTCTGACGGTAGCCCAGTCGCAGTGCTCGGAAACTCGTTTAAAATGGCAGCAGCGAAGGCCCACGCATCATCAATCGCCAAACTTCCACCAGCAGCGAATGCGCCGCCATGCGCGTGAGCCGCGTCGCCTGCAAGCGTCACCCTCCCGCCCCCGAGAACCCATGTGTTTAAACCATGTGCAGCTGCATTTGGATAGATGCGAGTGTGCGGAACCGCATCCACGATTGCGCAGACCAGCGGACTCCAGTCCTTGTAGTACGCTTTCAACATTGCAACATCACCCTCTGAATTCCATGTCGCGTCTTTGTAGGGTGCATCGGGCGCATCCGGGTCGCTTTGGTACGATCCGACTACTGTGTAAAGACTTTTACCAAGCCGGGACTGGAACAACATGCGGTCCGGTCCGTGGAAATGCGACGCCTCGTCGGGCAGATCGGGAATGTGAGAGACGTATGAAATAGGGAATACAGAGCGGAAAGTCACCCAGCCCGTCCACTTGGCGCCTGAACTGGGAACAAATTGCTGGCGAATTGGGGAGTGGATTCCGTCCGATCCTAAGAGCACGTCGGCGATAGCTGTTGTGCCGTCGATGAACTTGATAACTAATTTCCGAATTACATCATCGAACACGACGGATTTAAAAGCCTTCGTCAGATGCAATTGGGCGGGGTCAATGTGTTCAAGGAGGGCTTGCTGGAGGTGCGGACGGTAGTAGCGCGAGGTCAGATGGCGGTCCTCGACATAGTCGTGGTGTTTCTGGGCTAATACGACCTCGTTTGTTTTGTAGTGGCTATGGAATGTAAGTCGGATATTCAATTTGCGACATTCCACTTTACTACTTACCAGTAGATTTGAGGCAACTTTGTCTTCATGTTTCGGAACGCAATCGACTCATCCAGCGCGTTGTGAACTCCCAGTCGCTCTAATGTCCTCAGTCCATTTGGACCCAGAGCAATTGATGCACCTATTTCTTGTAGCTTCGTAGCCCGCTCATATATTTGAACGTCGATACCTGGGTGGTTCTTCAGCGCGATAGCAGCTGTAAGACCCGCTATTCCAGCGCCTACAATGGCTATCTGGAGCTTCGGGCGTTGCATCATGTTCAAAGATGGGACATCCATATGAAGCGACGGTTGCCCGTTGAATGTCGTCAAGTCTTTATCACGCGTTCTCGGCTCGGTTCCGAGTCGGAAGCTTGGCAAGCGAAGAGCTAACATCACGCAAGATGTGGGCAAATGACGCCCATCTTATCGACATCTTATCAGTGCCGCGAAGCCATCCATCCCATGCATGTCCCGACAGAAGAGCTATAAAGAAGTGTTCGGGCTTTGAAGTTACATTCATTCAAGTCAAGCTTCCAGCGTTTCTAGTCAAGCTTTCCGAATTGTCATGATGCGATAGAGTGATTAATGTTGATTGTATTGATTCTACTGAAGAGCTACCGAAGAAATATCTGTGTGATTGCCAAGCACGCTAGAAGCCTGCCAAGATAGTGAAAGAAAACATAGAGGCAAACCTATCATGTGACGTGTGACTCACCAGCCGACACGTACAACTACAATCTTAGTCAACTGTCAGCTGACGGCTTGGACTCGCCAATGAGGCCTTGGATGGTGAAAGCACTAGCTATGTGGACTAATGTCAGGTACGACGCATCGCGAGAAGAAATTTCGAGATACGTTGCGATAAAGACATACGTCTTGCTCACGATGCAGTATAAATTGGACCTCTACACTCCTAACACTAAATATTCGTCCCCAGACATGTTTTCCAAGCGATTGGACTCAAGCTGCCAGGCTGCTTCGTAGACAAGAGCTACACGCTATTCTCGCAGGTCTCGGTCAACGATCCCATTCTGGGGGAAGCATATCAAGCTCGCAGTATGTTTATCAAATGTATCCTGCCGTTCCTGTATGTGAGATATTATCTTATGTTGACAAACAGTCTATATTTCAATTTTTCAGCTTGGAAACTCCACCGTGTTGGGCATCATGAAAGATGGCCATTTGGATACAAATAAATAGCAGTAGCTGTCATCAATCTTCTATCTAAGATATTTACTCGCATAATAGCCGCAGAGTCTACCATTGCAGCGCTTTCCGGCCAGGAAGTGATTAGCTGGGGGCTTGATTGTTTGGTAAGCCGATGAACTTTCTCACCGACAACCCAAAAGGGGGGGCTATTCTGTTATTTCATATTCTATGCAACAGTTTTGCGTCTCTTTTGTCTGCATGTTTCTTTCTTGGCGTCGCGGAAGCTTGCATTGTATCTGCATTTCTGCGTGTTCTTCACCTACGATGGGCAATTCGTCCTCATGTTGTGTAAGTGGGCAATTGGCAGCTCAATTTCCATTACATTCGGCCTCCTTACAGAGTTCTCTGGGATCGATACCAGCAGCTTCCACCCTTGAAGTATCTCATGGGTGCATCTTCCTCTGTGTTTCGCTACAACATGACTAACGCATACCTTGATCACCAGCTCTCTAACCGTCTTCTTCGGCGTCTCAGTGTAATACTTCCTACCGGACAGTCCAATCGCAACATATTTCCTCACAATGGAAGGGCGTGCGCAGACCATGTTCTGCATCCGCGCTATTCACTCAAGCATCGAGCAGAAGCGTTTCAAATGCTATCCACTTGTAGAAGCAGTGCACGGCCCCCAAAAATGGCTCTTCTTTTTGTACGCATTTTCTTAGGGATGGACCAAACGGCTTACAAATCAGTACTCCCTCCTCATCTGATTTTCCGGTTTCAGTAGGCTACGAACGACATTCCTTAGATGAATCAACGGCCTAGTAAACTTCTGCTCCCTCGCGCTCGCCACATATATCCTCACCAAGCCATCAACGCCCGCGCGTAGGCTTCCATTGCTGCGCAAACTCCCCCAATCTCGCCCCGCGTCTTATTTACCGCATTCCCTTAGAGTGAACGCTAGGTCTTATTCACTATGATCTATATCCGGGGCACCGTTGGCATTATCTATAGGGTGTTAATAATCTGGGCAGCGAACTGCTCTACGGGCACACTAAGAAGATGGCTATCATCGTACTGTACCATATCGAGTATGAACTCGGGAATATTATTAGTCTGAAGCTGTCCCAGCCGCAGCATACATCAAGGAATATTGTTGTCTGGAGTGTAGTTTTGGGCATGGTTTGTATGCTTCTGGTGATCATTATTGTGTATCCGAGATAGTTCCTAGTGAAGGAGAATAGGAGACGGGATGAGTTGAATAGATTAGGAAAGGTGAAGGAGATGGGTATTGTGTAGCATGAGGATGAGAATAGGGCGAAGAATGAGCGGTGGTGGACTCAAGACAGTTGGATTTGACACATTGGGAGAACATAGCGTTTAGGTGTGTATTTTAGATTAGTGTGGTTCACTTACCATGTAGGTGGGCTTGTAAAAGTTTCCTCGGTTATGGAAAGATATATATGCAGCATATCGACTCAGCGGAATATCCTCGTCTCAATACTTAAGACCCCATTCCCAATATCCACATAAATCGAGACAAATGAGCACTTCGCCCCACACCTAATATTACCACCTCCTACGCATTAAACTCGACCTGCGTCATACTGGTACCGGGCAACTTAGTCATCCCTACAGATCACAAATTAGCCCCGTTCCTCCACATGACAAGAAGTATACTTACAGCCATCAACATCCTCCTTCACAGTCTTCTTAATCTGGCACTGATCCGCGACAGTAATGTCCTGCGACTTGATACCTCCACAGTTGGCGGCGAAACACCCGTTGGCGTCCATGGCGCGCTGGAGGGCGTCGCCTTTCCAGCCGAAAACGTAGTCCTAAAATAAAATAGTGTGTTTAATAGGAAGATCTAAGAGAAGGAAAGGAAGGGGGAGAAGTAAGAGGGGAGGGAACATACAGCATGTTGTCCGTACCCGGTGTTATCACCTGTGCTAAGGTAGAAGGGCTGCGAGCCATCGGTCGGCCATTCGGCTTTGTTGTTGAATTGGGTTGTGTCCCAGACAATCTGTGTACGTTAGCATATGCTTCCAAAACGTTGGGAAAGCAGGGAGAAATACCTCAAGCATGAGTTGTGGGATCTTGACTGGATGAGTTGACGGACAGTCGCCTGTGGAAAGGAAGTTTGAGGGTCCGGCTTTCGGGTACGCTACATGGTCTTGATGATTAGGTGAATCGAGGTTCTTTCCGTCCCAGCATCTACAGTTCCATAATATCAGCATCCCTCCCTCGTTTATTATTACAAAACAAAAGGAACTGAAAAGTTCCTTACGTTGGAAACAGAATATTCGATCTAATTCCGCCTAGGCAAGGCCCGGGCGGGAACGCCTCAGTATCGATCTTCGTATCGCTGCAGGGCGCACGGTCATCGCCACCGAAGTTGGGACCTGTGTAGCATCGGAAGCACGATTGCATTTTGTATTTAGAGGTTCGGCGCATGGGGTCTCCGACAAGCATGCGGAAGCCCTATTACATGCGTAAGTGAGGATAGTGAATGGTAGGGTGTGGAAGGGAAAGCGCACCGGCTTGAATGCGGTTACGGTGTTCTTCTTGGGAGCGATGTAGTACACGACGATTCCGCCGTTGATTTGGGTGGTGAATTTGTCGTTGAAGAGGAACCTGGATTTTTAGCTATATGGTCGATGTCGAGAGGCAAACTGCTGAGTGTTGCTGGAAAGAGCCAGCTCTATCAGACATACCGATTAGGAACCTGGGGAACGCGCTTGTATGTCCCATTTCTAGCCTTGAAATACACATTCGCGGTCCAGTAATTCGACAAGTCATCGCTCGGACCCTATGGCCAACACAAAATCAGCATACTCTCTACCTAACTAGCGTACATATCGACTTACGCAAGTGGTGCAAGAAGCTAGATTCGACACATCCGTGCTTGCAATTGACGCATTGAACGCGTTCCCCCCAACCACTTGATGCATATGCGGCGTGGGAATCTGTCCCGGATTGACGAGCGGGTCGAGTCGCTCGATTGTGATCTGTGAGCATCCGAAGCGAAGGTGGTTTAGGCCTTGTAGGTTCTGCGCTCTGGCGACGGCTGCCAGCAGGAGGGCGGACCACAGCATCGTGAAGAAATCCAGTGCAGTTCTGCAGTGACAGTGTAATAAAACGGGATAGTGCGTTGGAGTGAATTTTGGAGAAGAAGCGGGGATTAAATCAGCTGCTTTGGAGTCACTCGTATTGTTTTATGGGTGCTGAAGTCAGGTTCAGGCATGTTCATTCATACAACTGCCGTGCCACACCAAACCATGAGTAAGGTGGCAATCGCCAAGTGATATTTATGCTGTTGAAAGTTGGGGAAGCTGAAGGTTCGCGAATCGGTTACACTATGGACAAGTGCCGAACCATGCTTTTGGTAAGTCGAATATGGGGAAGCAATATACATAGATTGGTAATCTAATGAACGGGAGGTGAGCCAATAATAATGTTTAGAGATTATCACGGCAACTGTTTACTCTCATTCAAGCTGTGATCGGAAGATTGAGACCGAGATGGACTTTGATGTGCGCGCACGGGGATCAACCAGTCGGCTGCAGCGTGCTTGCCAAGCATGTGAATAATGCCGAGCAGCAAATGGAACCTGGGATTTCTATAATGTTGGGCGTTCGTACATAATCAGAAAGTTCGAGAGTTAATCTTTGGGGCAAGCAAAATATCGGTCTCATCTGATATGCGGCTAACTTATCTCTTCAGCATAGGGTCAGAATCTAGAATACTTGTTTGGTTCATAGCACAATTGTCGATCTTGGGCATGCATGGAGATATTTAGTAATGTCCCTGAAATCGCGAACGGTCCTTTGTAACGTGTGGTTCTAAGATATTGTAATCACTCATGCAATACACATTGAATTTCTGCAGATGAGGAAACTTAAACCAGCTCGTGGAATTTCCACGCACGTAGCATCGAGAGGAAAGTCAGAAAAAGTGTGCACAATTCCAACTAAGTGTAGCCTTTTTGCAATAGAGGTAAATTCCTATCCCTTCGGCTGAACACTATCACCTAGACTCTCAGTTATCTCCTCGCGGATTTATTTGTCATTGAGGCCAGGTTACATAAAGCCGGTACTCGAAGGGTCTTTTAAGAATGACCGTGATGAAGGAAATCATTTGCAGACGTAAAAAAGCGAAGGACCTGTTCCTAGGCAGCTCCTCGGCACGCATTCCTGTCTCGGTTTATGAAGCCACCATCCTGTCTTGAATGGTGTAGTAGGTTAGAGTCGCGAGAACGTACAGCTCATACTCAACTACATCCATGGAATCTTCTGTGAAAGGTTTTTTTGGGTACGTTCTCGTTAATCAGTCGAAGACGCTGTTAGTGTACGAAGTTGAGATCGGTGATACATTGCTTGATCTCTGGGCACTCGAAAGTCATCTCTATATATTCATGAAGACAGCCGTAAGCCCATTCCTTCCACCTCTCAATCTGTGCCATAAAATCTGTTGCGCAAGTTGGACACTTTCTCTCTTCTTCGTCCACATCTTCCCGATATCTGATCATGCACGACCTGCCGAAAGCGTAACCAAAGGGGGACAGTACATTTCAACTCGCTGATACTCGAAATCAAGATCGGCGGTACGCTCTTCAAAGCGGTTCCGTGCAGACTCCGTGGCTCTCGAGTGAGGTTGTACTTGGTTGTAGGTATGTGTATTTTCCCTGTACCCTTTAGCGAACTATTTTCCGAACCCTTCAGTTTCGAGTTCACATCCTATCCAACAGGTGTAACGTTGAGATTATTTAAACAATACCACTGCATTCCCAACTATACGTGTCACAGCTATCCATTGACAAGAATCCGTCGTTGTTGTTGTTGTATCAACTCTGGATGGTATGTTCACTGATTGAGAAGGTGAGCTGAGCGTGTTCGCGTTGCTCTTTTTTCAGCACCAGTCATCGCTGGCTGTAATCAATGTTCCCCACCCTATATTCTCATGCGTTCTTAAGCATGTGAAAATTGCCGACATACAGATTTAAGAGAATCGAGTATACTCACGATAGTATCAAGCCCAAAGCCTTGAATGATCTTCCGGAGGTCCACTCTTTTTGTTCGTCTAGAATTTACCGTCAAAATGTGACTGATTGCTGTTTTCGCTTTCAATTTCATCGCACCTCAGAGAGGAAGGCGTTTTAGAGGGTGTTAGCAGAGCTTCAGAAGGTTCCACCGCATCAATCTCTCGCACAGATTTGGGGATATTACGCGCGATGTTTGCAAATATCACTTTCTTCCCTTTACCACTCTTGTAAGACTATGAAATTATCATTCATGTGGATGCAACACTGATTAATCAATTCGTTGCACTACTATTATCTTGGATTCAGTAACCTTACAGCTTTAAATACTGATGATTTGGTATGGGATGTAAGACTGCTTTACGTTTCTTGGCCAAATATATGTGGAATTTATCTGGAGCGTTTGTGGATCCCTTTGCTTCTGCATTCATGAAGGTACAAGCCTACAGAGGTCGGAAGAAGGGTCACGCACTTTTTCATCACTAGTCCGCTTGGCACCATTTTCGCTGGGTACCTGCAAGCGGTGATGTACGCCAACTTGAATCAAGTTCATGGGCATGCCGGTTGGAAGTGAGTTCGATGAAATTTAGGTTTAACAGCAAGGAGAGCTAACGCCTCTCAGGTAGTTGCTCATAGTTCATGCGATCATGACCATCCCATTCTCACTACTAAGATTCTTCGTATTCCCAGACGTCTCTTCGTGAAAGAAGCTTGTAAACAGGGTGGGGTAAAATGGTATGAGGATTTGTATTATATGTGTGATATATACAGCTGATATATATATGACGGACTGGTTAATCAGTTACATATCCACGAGACTGACAGGTGTCCTAGGCTTCCAAAGCCTCGATTCCTCATCACTTTAAACCTTTCATTAGCACAAAAGCGTTTATCTAGAGTCATGGCATCATCACAGCCTCTTGGATCTCACAACATCCTTCTAAGTGTGTTTACTAATTAACAATGGTGCATTTTTGTCCTTCAGTGGCCCATCATGGATCGAAACTTCTTTCTCAGTTGGCAACCATTCTCACTCTATCTCAAATCGAAGAGGAAACCTCCACGCCGTTGTAACGATCAATGCTATACCGACCATTGTCACTTCTGGCAGCGTCATCGTCACAATCATGGATGGCATAATTTCAGATAAGGTTGGACCATTCTGGCTCTCGTTGTACTTGGCTACACTTCCCTTGATTGTGGGGACTGCATTGCTGGTAGACTAGAATGCTGAAGAAAGCGGTTGGCTTGCTAGCTTTATCTCAACGGGTTTTGAAGGGGGTATATTAATATAAATATCTACCATTCTAACTCTGTACTTGCATTTTCTCCTAGGAATGCCTCTGCTCACTATGGATTGAGAAACAGTAACAAAGGCAGGAAACGCAAGAGAATGCGCTATTGTCACTGCGATCATGAATGCTATTGGCCAAGGAATTACGGCCAGCATACGGGTCCCACAAAAATTAACGATTAGTGCCTCGAATTTCCATGGCAGGTTCAGCAGCAAACTTGCAACTTCGATTCTAGTGATGCTGTTGATCACTGTCGTTCTATGGCTCAGTAATATAGATGAAGAACGAAGTGTTAGTCGTTGAAATGGGGGGGATTTCTGCAATCTTGAAGCGCCAGTATCACAGCAGAGAAGTTGGAATAACGTGTATTTTAAATTTATACTAAGACCTTCAAGGAGAGCAGGTCCACATTTGGGCGGACTGACGCAAGACGTATCGTAAGTCGAGTATAAACATTAGGTATGGCCATAACAGCCTAACCAAATTTATATGGGGGAATCTGAGCATGAGTTTCAACTTTGCTTTTATGACTGGAATGTTTCCTGTTCGCCAAGATGGTGAATGGTTTGGTGTCACGCTAGTCCCAGTAGGACTAGCAATCCAAACCCAAAGTATCGCTTCACAAATAAGTCTAAATTTTCTAGCAAGTGGCAAATAATCTCAATAGAAGTCGCCAACTATGAATATCACAACTGAGACTCCAACCATGTCGTGCGTACCCTTATTAAACCTCACAAGGAAAGTTATACCATCAAGGTCTTATGTTTGTCATCTGTGTATTTGGTCCGCTAAGAAAATTTAAAGTAATCTAACATGGGGACATGAGCCTAAATGATGAAACAATAGTTCCACGTGTTCTCTAAACCTACTTAGTAAGCAATCCTTATGAACAAATTTCGGTTGAACTCATCCAGAATTTCGAGACCATGGTTTGCAATACTTCTGATTGATTGGTGCCTAGTAGACAATGGTGGCGAGATTTTGCCAATTGCAACCATGGCTGCTGCCCAGGTAATGTGCACACTTCCTCCTGTTTAGAATACCATATCCTCTCCACTTGAGCATTATATAGTTATGCTCTTCAAATATCTGATGAAGCTAGCATAATATGTAAGCAAAGTTGTAACGGTTTAAGCTTATCCAGATGTAGCTAGTTGATCTTGGTCAGACAGCATATAAGCTGCTCTGACTTGATCTGACCCAGAACAACGCAGTCGCCATATGATCATTGTCCCTATCAGAAAACCCTTACAAAAGTTGTGTTGCGTATATGATGGTATTATGTGTGTATGTTGTGCGTGTTTTAGGTGAGGTGCGATCCAGCAGGGCTAGCTGTACAGCATGAGTAAGTACTCTAATAGCATGCTGCCTACATAGTAAGAGTGGCAGGTTTAAGTGAAAAGGTTCGATCAGTGTGATCTTCTACATTTGCAAAGCCATAGACATATGTGAGGTACATGTGCTGATATTGAGAAGAGAATCAACTAGCTTGATTATTTATTGCTACTTATTTTCTGGTTGCAAATGTCGCGCGCAATTGCGCGTTTGTAATTTAGGCAATGAAAGGCGGCTGCTCGTTCAGAAATACCGGGTTTTTTGGTGCCAGCATCTTGATCCTCTTCAGCTGCAGCTGCAGCATCGGTTTCATGACTTAGTCTTTGATCGTTCTAAGGTTCCTACTTGGCTTCGTTATTACCAGGGGTAGAAGAATTCCTAAGAGGGTTTCAAAACTTGAGAGTAGGGACGAGAAAGAATTTCACATCTAACAGCCCTGTTGCTAGAAACCTTCCACGTCCATTCTTGTCCTCGTTACTAACCGGAGCAATACTTTGAGCCCCACGACAGTCGCGCGTAAGCTGTCGCGGCGGCGCTATCTGTAAGGGCTGAACATTCCACGAATTTAGAGAATGGTGTACGCAAGCCTAGAGGATTGGCCCCAATATTACCCCTGCCTCGCTCGGAGGGATACGAGAAAGCGGGCCACTTCTTTTGTGCAGTGTGGTCTGTGCGTATCACGTTGTGCACACCCAATCATAGAAGGAATGGATCCTACGAAGGCACACCAATGCACATTGATTCCCGAAACCATGCGTTTTTTTGGAAAACTCAACCGACCTACAGTCTGCCTTCCCCATTTTTTGAGTCTGCCTTTCCCGTTCTTTGAGTCTGCCTCTGCAATTGTGCCATTTTGAACAGAAACTAAAATTCCACACACTCTCGCGAACTCAGGCTATAAGCGCTCCAGATTCATCATGCATACCACTCGGTGTAAGCCCCGAAGTACGATGTGCGATCTTTGAATGAGAAATGAATTTGCACTCTGGCCGCTTCGGGTAGTGTGCTGTTGGAAAATTCCCAAAGATGCAGTCTCACCATAAAAATGTCAAAGATATACAGAAACGACTTCTTCGTCCTACAACCGACGTGCATGTTGTGCCAAAATTTATTAAAGGAACGAAGAAATTTCTTAGACTGGTAACTAAATTTTTGAAGCATGGCTGAACGTCGCACTACGCACTACCTCAAGCAGTCATCAATAATGGTTGTGAAGCGCTTAGGTGTCCATCAAGGGTCTTTTGCCTGTTCGTAGTGCGGGACAGAGATTGTGACGATAATAGATTGATGACCCCAATCCTGGACGAGACTGCATACATAAATCCTCGTCGGGTCTCTCATGCAGGGGAATTGGTTCCAGCTAATCATGTTTCGGGAATTCATACGTATAATTCGTGCTCGACCCAGGTTGGTGGATGCCCACCCCGTCACAAGGAAGACTGTAACCTCCGCCCCATGCACCTAGAGCGACCCGCGTTGTAATGACAATATATCGTCGGAGTCCGTGCTAACTTCATAACATCGATGGCAATATCCTCACATTGTGTTCACTCAATCACATGAAAGAGATATAGTTCTCGCGGGAAAATTGGTGATACAGCAGCTCCATTGAAGCCGTTATCAGGTTGCCTCATCGCCCCGCAGATGTGATACTGCACGTATCACAGCGAACGCCTGCCTAGTTGGCCGTTCCGGGGCTATACCGGCGCAGTTGTAGTGCAAGGGCTGAATCTCAAAATCCTGAACCTAGGTGCATGTACAAACTTATGTACCTCGATCCTATTATTGTAGTCCGAAGTGTATATATACCTTGATTGTGATGTCTGAGGTTTAACCATTCAGAATAATTCAGTTTCTTTCTAATATCAACATGGGAAACTACACCAGCGTTATACTCGACTTGGTTCAACGTACAAAGGCTCGTCATACGGCAAAGAGAATTGTTCGACAAACCAGAGATACATCTGGTCTTTTCATAACGGGTCTAGGAGGGCAATATCCCACCGAGATCTACAAGGCCGATGATCTGGAACTTGTTGTCAAAAGCCTTTGTGAAAGCCAAATTGAATCTCCAGGGCAAGAAATCGCTGTTCCCATTGATCGAAATTACTCTTTGTCTAACGTATGAATCCAGCATCAAAAAGTTGCTAGCAATAAATCAACAAACTGGTATCTCGGAACGCGCCAGTGTTTGTAAGATCTCGGACCTTAGCAATGCACTACTCGACCCGCCACCGATCGACGAGCTCTCGCGCGTATTTCGAACACTCGGAGTGGATCTCACTGTATCTGCATGTGAGAAGGCAATGCTCGAGGCTCGACTTTCGCCGGCTGATATCACTCACACTGTCGGCGTGACATGTACCGACGCCGGAAATCCTGGATATGACCACCTCGTATCTCAAAGGCTCAAATTACGATCCGACGTCGATCGCGTCTTGCTTCATGGAGTGGGCTGCGCCGGTGGACTTTCAGCCTTGCGTGTAGCAGCAAGTCTAGCTGCTGGAGCAACACAACGTGGACGACCGGCCCGAATTTTGATCTTTGCATGCGAACTTTGTACCATCCATACTCGATGTGACCTCTACCACGCGTGTGAAAATCCTAAAGAAGTTTCCATCGGTAGTGCGTTATTTAGTGATGCGGCAGCAGCGTTGGTCCTATGTAATGATATTGGGCTGAGTAGCAAGACCAAACGTATCTTCGAGTTGCTGGATTGGGGCAATATGATCTTGCCTGGAACCACTCAATATATGAGCTTTTTTACTGACCCTATGGGTAAGTTCCATTTCACTTTACTGTACCGCTATACTAAATAGTTGCTAACCAGCACGGTAGGATTCAAATGTACACTCGCCAAAGAGGTTCCACAGAAGGTGGTTGAAGCAGTGAAGCCTATGTTTGAGCGAGTGCGTCCATCTTTGACAAACAAGAAAGAAGATGAGTTGTATGGTAGCTTGGATGCATCTGACTGTGACTGGGCGCTTCATCCGGGCGGTATCGCCATTCTAAAAGGAGCTCAGACTGTGTTGAATCTCAACGAAGATCAACTGCGAGCATCCATGGAGGTCTACCGAACTCGGGGAAACTCTTCAAGCCCGACAGTGCTCCTGGTTCTGGATAAGTTGAGACACATGGGCGAGGGCCGGGACAAGGTGGTCGCCATGAGCTTTGGGCCCGGTCTAGCGATTGAGGCTGCTACAATGAAGAGGTGTCGCTGAAATTCATTGAAGCGTAGTTTAGAAGTAGATCTCGTGTTAGCATGTCTACATATACTGTATAGCATGTACTATTTGTTTAGTGTTCAAAGTGAATGTGAATTTCTTTTGGAAGAGGGAAGTGACGCGCGCCATAATTTGAATAGTGTAAGCTTCCCAAACACTTTACATTGATGAAATTTACTGGCCCTACATCCAACCTTCCAGTAATAATAACCTCGCGTCTTCCAGTCTGCAGGTTCTGTCACGTGTCGCACGTGTTCTACCATATGTCCTATTCTAGCTAGCTTATCCTTCATGGGTATATATAGTCGTCGTTAGAGCAGTCAGCTCTTCACGGCTTTCACACTCTTTATACACACTTTGCCCATCAGACGATTGACTTCCTCTTCTCATCGTGACAGGTTCTCGTGTCTTAAAGTTCAGTCCAATGTTCACAGCTGTTAGAAAAGTTATTCATGCCGTTATATTTCGTACTTATTTCATTTTACCTCATCTCTGTGGCATCCATTTATCTACGCTGACTTCTGCTCCACTCTGGTTGGTGTTCTGCCGCAGGCAAGTAAATCTCCTTGGGCTCCTGAACTGCGATTTCACCCCTCTCCTCATCCCTACTTCCAAATTTTTGATAACCGTCATGATACCTTGCGTCCGTACCACTTATCGAACGGTCAGTCCTGCTCTTCGTATCGTGCTCCGTTGCCATTGATCTTAGCGTAATTCCGTCCTCTTCATACGTCGTCAATTTCGGCTGACGAAGCTTTTGCATAAGCGATCTAGCTCTCGATGTCTTGAGAGTGCTAGATGTACTTTGCTTCGAATCCTTCGTGTTCGCAGCAGATCCCAGGAGGCGGGGGAACATCTGTGCGAAAAACAGCCTTGTAGGTGGGATACATCCACAAATAATTCCGAGATTGGTCTCAAATGCTGCAATGATATATGTAGGAGCTCCTTCCCCTATCGCGAGAATATTTTCAGTTAGCAGACGCCAAACTACGATACTTGAGGAATTCGTACAGCTAGTATCGTAACTATTGAAGTATACGATGATGTACCAAATTCTGCATGCTCCAGCAATACACACTCTGTGAAATCATTAGCAGAGGAATGGAAGGAACTAAAGAAATACTTACAAGCATCCAATCGTAAAGGAGACCATAAGACCCTTACGTTGACTTTCAGGCAACTGAATATTCCAGATATATTTCGCGGGCCAGAGGAAGACTAGTAAGTCGGTGACGCTGTTGAGGGCTGCCGTAGAAATCAAAAATACCCTTCTGTCTATACAGTATTTATCCATGTTGAAGAAATCCCAATTCGCTTTCATCGGCCTATACATCTTAGCCGAGTGCTTCCTTTGGGCTGTATTAACTAGTGACTTACTGGCATTGAAACATGATTGCAAAAAAGACAGCAAAGCTCCAGCCAACCACGTAGGTAATTGTGCAGTAGCAGAACCACTTGTTTGTCGTGAAGGGAAACACGCGCAGATAGGTCAAACAAATCGAGATCTTTGTGAATCCGATGCAAGGCGCGAAAAGAAGTTGGAAGCACAGCGCCAACTAAATCCGTCAGCCACGATTTATAGTTATTCTCCCTTATCACGGATATATTTACTTTCGCCAGAGGGATGGCGTTTGGAATTCTGACATCCCAGACATGCCGCCCAATACCCCAGTGCACTGACACAGCGTTGCAGAGAAATATGGCCGTCGCAAAAACCTGACAATAATTCAGTCTAGTTGATCAAAGGCAGTGCGCATACATACCCAAGCCAACATCATTGTCCAGTCGTCCCAGCCAACAGTCTTCTTGCTGTATCTAACGTACATTCTAACGCACACGAAAGCTGTCATGAGAATGCTCAGAGGAACCTCAAATCCGAGCATAAGAGGCACTCGAGTGACTGGATTTTCATAGTTCGGCTTCGGCCACGACAAGATGTCTTTGACTGTCACTGTCGCCATAATGGTGTTGTGCGCGGTCTGCCCAGTACTAGGATGGGGAATGAAGGGAAATTGGAAAGCAAAGAATAAGTAAGACTTCAGGCGGCGGAGAATTACCATCTCTATCGGAGACCATGCCAGCATTAGCGTTGACCTGCTCAGCCTCGCGTTTTACCAGCAAAGTGTTGGGGACGAGGTGAAAACGTGTGAACCCCGAGATTACATTAAAGTGCAAGGGTGTGCATCCACTTCACGCCCAATGAAAGTTATTGACGGCACACCCTACCCGGTGAGATTCCACGGCAGCGGGTAACCTGAACCTGGCAATATAAGCGACTGAATCCTTTGCTATATGACATGCATCTCTAATAAGTAAAGGCAAATTGAAAAATTACCTTAAGAATGTTACAACCGCGTAATCAGAAGGGAATGTCGATGACGTGCACTCATTCTAATACTCAACGATTTTATTCTCTTTGTCGAGTTTACGAAGACAAAGAATGGAGAATGACCGGATTTACGGCGATGAATCACAAAGGCCAGAGGCAAACTCCGACATCTTCAAACCAGATTGGCGGTTTCATGCTGCGTTTGCTTCCCTGGCTGTTACCAATCTCACGGCTGCACTAGATGCGACGATGTTATCGGTAGCCATACCTGTATGTTCTATCTGAAATTCCAATAGACTAATTGCACCTGACAAAACGATTGATTCGTTTAGGTGATTGCTGAAGGTTTACATGGCTCGGCCGTGGAAGCATTCTGGTCCGGTACCTCTTTTCTCCTGGCCTCTACAGTAGTTCAACCGACTACTGTGTCCCTCTCCGAGATTTTTGGACGTCAGCAAATCTTCCTCGCGGTTCTCACACTATTTACAATTGGCGCCATCTTGTGCGCAGTCTCTCAGAGGTTTCCACTCATGCTCGTAGGACGATCTGTCCAAGGCTTGGGCGCAGGAGGAATTCTCGCTCTCACAGACGTCCTCATAACTGACATGGTGCCTTTGCGATATCGGGGAAAGTACATCGCCCTCATCGGAATAACTTGGGCTGTTGGCTCTGTTTCTGGACCAATTCTTGGAGGTGTCTTTGCAGAGCGTTCTACGTGGAGATGGATATTCTACATAAACTTGCCCATCGCCGGTATCAGCTTCGCTGGCATTTTGGTCTTTCTCAATCTACAACGACCAGAAGGTTCGCTGTCGAAAAAGATACGCCAGCTTGATTACTTCGGCTCCTTTCTCTTTACATCGTCCTTGACCTCCTTTTTGATACCAGTCACCTGGGGAGGAGTCATGTACTCTTGGGGCAACTGGCACACAGTGTTTCCCATGCTCATTGGTGCTGCTGGTCTCGTTATCTTCGTCGTCCATCAGACCACATTTTCGTCCAAGACATTGATACCATTCCATCTATTCAATAATTACTCGACTTCAATCACCTATCTCGAAATCTTTCTGCATGGTGTGGTGCTCTGGTGCATCATCTACTACATGCCACTCTACTTCGAGGGGGCGCACGGATTCTCACCCGTTCCAGCTGGGTTGACATCCCTCCCACAGAGTCTCACAGTCGTTCCATGCGCTGCGGCTGTGGGCCTCATAGCAACCAAAACGGGAAGATATCGTTGGGCCATGTGGGCTGGCTGGCTAATCACTACTCTTGGCTGCGGACTTCTCTGCCTCTTCGAGGTGGACACACCTCGTTGGGAATGGGTCATTATCAATCTCATATCTGGGATCGGAATTGGATTACTCTTCTCCGCACTTTCGCTTGCCCTGCAAGCCTCCGTTCCACAGGAGCATGTGGCTTATGCAGTTGGACTTTTAACGTTCTTCCGTGCGTTCGGTCAGTCGATTGGGGTCGCTGTTGGTGGCGTCATATTTCAAAATAGGATCAAGGCCGAACTGCGAAGATTCCCGGGCCTAGAATCGCAAGCCATTCAATACTCCAACGACGCTGCAGCGCTAGTGCAGATCATTCATAGGCTTCCGTCGAGTATGCTGGAGAGACAACTTCTCGAAAAGTCTTATGCGAACGCCATCCGAGCTGTTTGGATATTTCTGTGTGTGCTCTCCGGGGTTGCCTTATTCATAAGCTTTTCGATAAAGGGCTATTCGCTCGATCAAGAGCTGCGAACAGCGCAGGGTTTCAAACGCCCGAAGCCTTCCCAATCATCAGTATTGGAAAGTCAGCCCATATCAAAATCGGAAAAATTGACCGCGGGTTCAGACGAAGAAAAACCCAGCCTCCAGGTAACAGGAAATATTTAGGAAATGTTTGTACTGAGAATAAGGGAAAGGAAAGATCTTGAAGAGGTATAAGCCTGCGAAGAGTCATAAGTACTGGAAAATACCGACTATGCCCGTCTACACAAAAAGTCCAGCATATCCAGATGTAAAGTCGGTTTCTGGAACCTAGAGATATCGTTGGGTAGGGGACCCTTGGACAAAGATTTAGTGTCGTAGATCTAACCAGGTATCCGAGAGAGATGTGATCTCGTACGAGAACCTTAATTACACGTCTTTTCATTGAGCGGTGTATGTCTAATTACTGCGTTAAGCTAATCAAGTATGAACTATTTGGGTGCTCTAGATCATGTACATATTAGAGTATGTAAGTGAGATTCAATTGATTTTTTCTAAGAAGAGTCATAGTGTATATATACTATAGAATACTTCTCAGTAACCATGAGCCATTGGTGCTGTATGCATAAAGCCCACCCTTGGAGGCTCCCTAACCCATAACACTTTTCTTCTTATTGCTGCGTCTTTGAAAACGTTCACGACCTGTAGCAGCAGGTAACAGCAGGTCGCATCCTGTCCCCAATATTTGCAGAATATGTCGCCTTTGAATCATGGCTCAAGTAAAGAGAGTGTATAAATTGCCTAACCTCCGAAACTTCTAACAGAAACACTTAGCCCTTAAGAGAATCTAAGTATCCTCTTCACAGTGTTTATCAACTAAGCAAGCCGGAGATTTCGCAAAACACTTTCCAGAATCCAGCAAGATGATTTCATTCTCCCAAAACTATAAAAAAACAAGCACCATCTATGTCAACAATTGCAAAGCCCTCGTCGAAGGATTTATATACCTATACTCCAAGAAGAACCACTCTGACGCAAAATTCTTTGAAGCAACATTGATCTCATTCGGAACTGTACAAGCTATACTCTCTAATTTCCATACAACAGTCCTGATCTTGGTAGCGGAGCTCCTTTGCTATTTCAAGGGCCAATACGAGGTAAAGCTGGCTTACTCCGTGAAATTTTGTGCTTTGTATTGTATGCTTTAGCAGAGAAAGGCCGAAAATGGAAAATCGGAGTTGTGGCTGGGGGTTTTAAGTGAGAATTTCTTACGTATAAGTGAATTGTGCAATCTGAACAAAGTGACAAGCCGACTCCAACTACATCTGAATAGCGGAGAAACTGCAAAGTTTGAGCAGAGATGTGACAGCCTATTACACATACAAGGATATATCTCCAATGAACACTGCGAAGCACTGCTCACAGAGGAAAGGGAGGACAAAGAGGCACTCAATATAGGAGAATTACCGTGTCCCCGAATGTGCAACAACTCGGCCACGAGTATACTCTTCAGCCAAATTAAGACAATGAGCCCGATGGCGCAAAGACTTGGCCCTTTCCTTGCTCACCCGGACACAACTATTAAGCAGATCGGTAATACTCGCGAAGAATCTCCAGAAGTGACCTGATAAAGATGCCGAGGATAGGACGAGAGCGGAGGAAGAGAGCGGAGGAAGCGAGGAGCAGGGAGTCAGATTTTAGAATCTCTGACGGGGTATTCTCGAAGCTTCAAGAACTACCTGTAGCATAGAGAGGTTCTGGGAGCGCTGCTGGGATCGAAGGAGTTAAATGTACGTTTCTCTTATTGTAAATGTCATGCTGACTTGGAAGCTTTGGCTAGTAGCGCTGGCCAGCTGTAGCTGTAGCTGTAGATGAGGCAATGATGTGTACAGGACTTTTTAATACTATCACTATCGACTGTATGTCCACTTCTCTCCATCAACAGCTTCTGCAGATTTGCTTCAGTATCTCCCTTCGTCTCAGTTTCAATGTCCGCATTCGATCCATACGTCTTCAAGGAGACCAAGCCCATTTTCGTCCCCGGGTCCAAACCACAATCTGAATAACATTGGTCAATGTAAATGAGGGAAGCCTAGCTACAATCTATTGAAGAGCTGAGTACAGTTCTAGATGGAGATATCCTTGTACAGCACCCATTCTTCCTATCAAGACATAGTGAACAGCACGTAAGCTGGATGGCATCATTGAACTTTTGAAGATTTCTTTTGGGCCATAGCGACTAGCAGCAAGATAATGGAACCATGGTCATCTCTCAGAAGTTCCATTCCACAATTTTTGGGTATACCTCCATGCCACCGAGACCGGAGTAACAAGCTCTATCAGTGCTTCAGTAGTCAACGCCGCAGACGCTCAATCTCGCGGCACCCATCGCTGGTTAAAGACTCGACGCCTGTAACCTGAACATTTGGTCCGCAGTCCCTTCACCGTTTCCTGTCTCCCACATTAGCATATCGCGAAACTGCCCTCCAATATCCCAAACACCGGAAATGCACCATCCGCAGCGCCGTTTCCGTTCCCACGAATTCTTACCTTCTCCGGCTCCGATCCCCACTCGCCTGCTGAGCCGCCTGCTGCGCAGCTTCATGCCCCAGCTCCGCCCTTAAACCCTTCAGCTTCTTCTCCGTCTCCTCTCTCCGCTTCGTCTCCTCGGCCAGCTCCTTCTCCACGACCTCGATCTTCTCCTTGATAAACTGGATCAATGCCTGTTCTTGATCCTGGCTGAACGGAACCTCATCTCCTCCCTTCTCTGGTAACTGCGCGCTCCGCTCTCCATTCGGGAACCCGCGTTTTGGTCGTCCATCGGGCCGTAGTGCCATCATGGCTGCTTTCTTCCCGCCCTTGACCTGCATGGCGAGGTAGTTCCATTGGTCTTCTGATGTGAGCGCCTCGAACATGGCCTCGGTCGGCTCGTTGAAATGCACGACCTCGAGAAACTCTGACCGCACCATACCACTAGCCTCCTGCTGAGCCTGCTGCTTCTCGTCGCCATATTTTTCCAACTGCAGGAAGTGCTGTCGGTACTGCGCCTTCTCGCCAGATATAGGTTGGAAGTGTAACCGCACATCTATCGTGAAGCCGCCCCATCCTGTCTCAGTGACTTCGAAGGGCGGGTTCTCGCAAGTTCGTAGTGGGTTCTCATATGTGTTGAAGATCTTGAATTGGACCTTGTTGAGCCACGTGGTGAGGGAGGGGTCGCCTTCGGGCTGCCGGACATATACGGTCCAGCGCTTGGTGTGGTCTTCGGGGATGCCCTTGGGGCGACTGGGGTCGCCGGGCGGTGGGAGTGGGATAGCCTCGGAGCCGATTACTAGGATGTATGAGCGTAGGGGCGGGCATGATTGGGAAGGGTCTGCGCACTGATATTTCGACTTATACGTTTATTCTACACGTCATCAGTATGCACCGCGCAGTAGCAAAGGGAGGGAGGCCGACTTTGACGCGCTTGTTCGCCGCGGGTGTGGGCATGGTGGAGGATGTGCGCCGCAGCTTCTCTTAGAGCAGGGAGAAGAGAGGGAAGAAGTAGGAGATAAGAGTAGGCCAAATAGAGATGTCCTTCATGAATACAGTATAGTAGTACGCCGGACAGATTGTGGTGTTGAAGGGTGAATGTCAAAAACACAAGCTCGAAGCTACCGCAAGAAACGCCCGCCTTCTTGTGTTCTTGGCGCGCTAACCAATCCCTGCAGCCCTACGAAAGCGGTGACATCAAGACTTCAAGTATCCCACACTCGCACCACCATGTCTCGCTAACATTCCCCCCCTCCTCCATCAATGGCTTCAGCAGCAAAGAAGAAGCTCGTAGTATGCGGCGGGAACGGCTTTCTCGGTACTTTATTCCAATTGCCACTTTATCTTTCCATTCTAAACTCCAAAGTCAATCTTAGCTAATAACTACAAAGGAAGTCGCATCTGCAAAGCTGCTGCACACCGCGGATGGGCCGTAACTTCAATATCGTACGTGTTGCCTTCAGCTGGTACCTACAAATACACTCTGACCACTCACCAGCCGCTCTGGCGACCCCAATTGGTCCTCCATCACCTCCTCCTCCACGGCCCCCTCCTGGTCGACCTCCGTGTCCTGGTGCAAAGGCGATATCTTGAACCCCCCCTCTTACACCGCCCACCTCGAGAACGCCGACGCTGTCATCCACTCAATGGGCATCCTCCTAGAAGCAGACTATAAAGGCGTGGTATCGGGACAAGTTTCGCCCATCGCAGGCCTGCAACGAGCATTCAGCAACACAAAAGCCGGGACGCAGAATCCGCTTGAGAAGAACAGGGACGAGCCGCTGAAGCCGCAGGAGCGGGACGGGCAGTTGACGTATGAGGTTATGAATCGGGATAGTGGTACGTCTCGACCCTCGCTTTCCATTCCTCCTTGGAGCTCGTTGACGACAGTGCTGATCAAAAGAATACAGCAATATCCCTCGCTAAACACTCGTCTCTCGCCCACGTCCGCACATTCCTCTACATCTCCGCCGCAGCCGGAACCCCCATCCTCCCCGCACGCTACATAACGACAAAACGCGCCGCTGAGTCGACCATCGCCTCGGCATTCCCCTCCATGCGCTCGATATTCATCCGTGCGCCCTTCATGTACGATTCCTCCCGCTCATTCACAATGCCCATTGCCGCGCTGGGGGGCCTGGCATCGATGGTCAATGGAGCGGTCGGAGGAAGACTGACGTGGCTGATGGGCGCCGGGGGGATAAAACCACTAAAGGCAGATTTGGTTGGCGAGGCCGTCGTGGAGGCGCTGGAAGATGAGGATGTGAGGGGGCCGGTGGAGGTTCCTGAAATTGAGATGTTGGCGACAAGGGCGTGGAGGAAGAATATGGTGTAAGAGGACGCGAGTTCGGGTGTATGATAGTGTATGTAGACTTCACACGTTCAGCATAGCAAGGAATAGCATCTCACTCTCACACGCATCTCATCTGGGCCTTTCCATGTACTCTAGATCCGATCAACTCAAGTCCAGAAATACTATATTTTGCGAGCAGTAACAGGCGGTATGATCTCTATCCCAATGCATCCCCCCCTGGATCTGCAAAATTCGCTTTTCTAGTAACAGGCACAAGTCGCTTGAGAGATCTAGGAACAGTCAGCACATCATCCATACAAACGCCTAGACGGACAACGCAGGATAAAACAAGTATCAGTGCTCTCTTTGATCCGCAAAGCCCCACAGGAGCTATTAGGCGACGCTTCTCCTCACCCATCGCAATGGTTATCAAGCGAAAACCGATCTACAAGGGAGTGACGAGAGCACCGGGCTTTTCTTCATCATAACTTACGACCCAAACCAAAATAGAATCTAGAAAGTGGGCGGAAAAAGGAAAGGCAAAGGGTAACGTACCAAATTGCACCCCACTTTACTTCATACTAGTGGCCTGGAGGTTGCCTGCGGAAAAGAAACAATGCGAGTCGAGTAACGGATGCGTTAATGTTTCCGCGCCGACTGACTCACAAGCTTCTTCTTGACATGTTTCGGGATCTTGCTCTTCCGCTTCTCGCGCTTCTCCTCTTTCACCGCTGCCTTGTGCTCCCTTTTGACATCCTTCTCCAGATGCTTTTTGCCCCTCGGCGTGCCCTTCTCGAACCGCGACTGGTCCTCATCATCGCTATCGTCCTCGCTGCCTTCGCTACCGCCGGTGGAAGACTCAGATCCATTGTCATTCGGGGCGACTTTGTCCGCGAGCAGAGCTTGGTAGATGAGGTTGTCGCCCTCGCCCTTGCCCACGAGCTCAGCGTCCCGCTCAATGTCGTAGACTTGGTCGAGGGTTTGGGGGATGTACTGGCTGCGGAAGACTTCGTCATCGCGCTCGTCCTGGAGCTTTTCTTCCTCGGTCAATTTCTCCATGCTCTGAAACAGCGTCTCGATATACTTCTCCATACTCTCCTTCTCGACACCGCCTTCCTCGCCGGTCACAAAGGTGAACACACGGCGCTCAGACAAGACCTCAACGTTTCTCGACCGGAAGAAATCAGACACGTTCTTGACGTCCATGCGGAGAAACTCGAGGCTGCGGGGGTGGTCGTGCTCGACGCTCTGCGAGACGTCGATGAGGTAGAGCTGGGAGTCGTGGTAGAGGATGTTGTACTCGCTGAGATCGGCGTGCACAAGACGACAAGTCTGGTACATGATGCGCATGTAGCCTAGCAGCTGCACGTACAACGCTTTCCACTTCGCCTCCTCCTCTTCG
Organism: Beverwykella pulmonaria; assembly: GCA_001599595.1. NCBI lineage: Eukaryota > Fungi > Ascomycota > Dothideomycetes > Pleosporales > Melanommataceae > Beverwykella > Beverwykella pulmonaria. Next base: position 3,265,877 of record BCHH01000003.1, read on the forward strand.
GCAGTCAGGCCTTCGAACTTAACGTCCCGCAGGCGAGGCGCCGGCCAGCCCTTCTTGTCGCCAAGGAAACCCATAACCAGAACGTGCAGACGGAGGTAGAAAGGTTCGGGACACGGGATGCCGGCGGCGTAGATGCGCTTTAGATTCCGCATTTCCTTCTCCGCCCACACCTTCACCATGGCGCGGTTGTTGCTCTTGTTGTAGCCCTGGCGGAACCTAAACTCGCCTGTCACATATTTATCGCGGTCCTTGAATACCAGAATGGACGTCTTGTACACCTTGATGGCTCGATGAATCGGGGGCGCATCCTCGGTCTCTTGAGCCATGGCATGGTACACATTGGCCTCCTTGCCCGTAGAAATCACACCGTGGATCTCCGACACAATGTTCCGGTTGATGAGCTGCAGGAGAATCATGCGCGTCCGCGGGTCGAGGACCTGCTCGCTCGTCGCCCGGTCGCTCTTGTCCTTGTTCCTCTGTCCGCCGCCGCCTCCACCCAGCATGCCGCCGTCCAGCTTGATCTTTGCCGCATGTTTGGTCAGCGACGCGACCTGGTCGTCGATCGAGGCACGTGTGTTCGCGCTCGGCTTCTGTTGCGGGTTCGATTTGGGCTTTTCGGAGGCGGGGACGCTCTGGTCGTTTTGCTTCCGTTGCCGGTTGTAGGCTTTTGTGTAGTCGTTGGGGTTCGAGGCCGAGATGTGGTCATCGTCTTCCGAGTCGAAGATGTCGCTGAAGTCCGAGTCGTTCTCGTGTTCAACATTTTCGGTGGTTTCTGTAGCGAGGGTGGAATCTGTGACAGGAACGTCTCTTGCCGCATCGGCTGGGGTAGTCGAAGCCATGTTGTGAGTGAGGGTGAGTGAGAGAGAGAGAGAGATTGTATCTTATAAATGTGTGTATAGTGAGTATGTATGTGTGTAGTGAGAATGTATGTGGGAGTTGGGCGAAGTTGTATTTTTGTAGGTGAAAGGCGGGGTGGTGGGGTCAATTCGCTATACAAAAACACGTCACGAAATTCCTGGCAGAAAAGCACGAGCGGTGAGCGTGTTTGCGGGCGGTGAAAGCGCCCCTCTTAGACATTGGCTCAACTTTAGCTACATGCCTACGAAGTGAAAGCTGGCCTCCGCTCCAAGATCGTGGCCACTAGAAGGACTGCTCTTGAAATGCAGGTGTCCTTTGGTCAAAGCCCCCTCTTGTGGAAGGGCGAAATAGGTTGCAAGAGCGCCGGGGACATGGGGGTTGTCTTACTAAGAAACCAGGAGTTCAGCGTAGAAGCACTAAGTTAGAGAGGGGTGGTTGATGAGAATCTTGACTATGCGCGTGAGCCACCGTATACACTAAAATCCAGTATACCCCATCCCGCCAGTTCTCTTCAGGGTATTCGACATGGCCCGATAAAGTCTTCCAACGCCCATGACCCATGCAAACTCCAAGCGTTCCGCACGCCCCAAATGTACGATTGAAAATCTACTAGGTCCATCTTTCACATCCTCCTCTTCACTCTTGTCAAGGCCCGCTCCACGACGTTCCTCCCCAGCAGTGGTATACTCTGTACCACCGCTTCCACGTCTGCGTCCTGCACTTGCTCGCCTTCGCCCTCTGGGTCGCGCTCATAGCCGATAGCTCGAACCTCGTATCTTCTCGGCGGATCTGTCAAGCCAGGCCAGATGTCGAGCGGCAGAAAGTCGCCCTGTGTAACGGTGAACTGCTCTCGCGCTCGCTCATCTTCGGCCCGCAATCTATCCAGCTCTCGCTGCGCCTCTTCTGCTTTCCGCTTGGCCTTCTCGTGCCTTCGTCTCCGCGACGATATTTCCACGAGTAGCTCGGCGTACGCAAGGTCAAAGCGCTCGTAAAAATCTCGTTGGTTCTCCCACTCCTCGATGCCGTTCAAGAGTGTGGGTCGCGTGTCTTCGAGCCAGGAGGCATGGAACAATCGGGAAATGCCGATGATGGATTTGACTTCGGCGGAAACATGTGCGATCATTTTTAATACGTTGGACAGTGCTCCATCTTCGTTGCGCAGATGGGTAATGTGGTTTTCGATTTGGGAGAGAAGAAACGTCATTTCTGAACCCCTTTCCCGGATCTCCGAGACCACATCTTCGACCTCGGCCGCATCGTTTTGCAGTACGCCTAGCATTTCCTGCCGCTCCTCTTCCGTCATGGGCTCCGGGGAGACAGAGAAGTCGTCACCCGAGGGCTCTGGCGCATCGCCGGTGGCTTGCGTCGCAGCAGCAGATCCACCTTCCGTATGTCGCAGCGCTGTAACGCAGAGGTCGTAGTGGCGCACAAGCGACTGGAATGCCTGTGCTGCCTCCTTTGCGTGCGATTCAAGGTCATGGTATAAACTCGGTATGGGACTCGGATGCGAGGTGGTGGCAGGGGTACTGGGGACATTCTCGATGGAAGAGTGGAGGTTCTCGAGTGCGGTGTCGAATGCGTCGGTGCTGTCGTCTAGGCTGGCGTGGGCTTCGTTGTATCTGTCTATGCAGGCGCGTAGTGAGTCTTTCAGGTTAGTTACGGTTGCGTTGTCAATGAAGTCGAACAGGTGCTTTTGCGGTGTCCCTGGAGGCTGCAGCACCGCTTCTATGGGGGTATCGCGGAGAACGGCGAGGGTGGATTGGAGACCCGCGTACGATGCATCGAGATCATGCAGCAACTGCTTGAACTCGACCTGCACGTCGGCTTCGACGACATCTATGCCACGCCGGACCGCTTCCAGAGCATCTACCTGCTCATCTACGATAGTGCGGATGGACGAGTTCTTCGCGGCGAGAACGGCATTCTCCTCGAGCAGCTCGCGCGCGGACGTGACGATGTCATTTGCACGCCAGAGGACGGTTTGCGTGTTGAGCGAGCGCTTTGAGGCAACAAAGTGGTTCACGAGGTCTTCCAAGGTTTGCGGGCGGTTCGGATCTGGCGATCTCCTGGAGCTGCCGCTGCTCACAGAGGATGCTGGTGAGTCGGGAGAGGCCATTGGGGATGATGCAGCAGGCGGACGGGAGCAGGCTGAGCTATCCGATAGGTGTCGTGGGCAGGGTGTAAGGGAGATGCGGCCGGGTGCATCATCACCGCTGAGATGCGAATGCAACAGCTGCCTGAGAGAGAGGGGAAGAGTCAACCACAGTCAGGGTCGAGTCTTAGCAGGACGATAGCTGCGCTTGTCATTCACGATGGAAACGGAGCTAGCTGGAGCTTTGACCTCCGACCAGGATGCTGATAGGCCGCTCTCTTCTATAGCATGAACCCCCAACCGGCTGCTATTGTAAAATTTACAATCCAAGTCTGCTAGCAGTATTCCGTTGCGTCTCGTTATGCCTTCAACTTTCACTTTACTCGCCCTTCCAAGTCATATCTTCTACTTTGTGGAACGTAAGCCTTGAAATCTGTGGCCAGTCTTGTCTGTGCTGTTGCATCCGTCATTTTCCCAATCACAACTCGTGCTAGAGCTAAGGGTGAACCCCTGATTGGCCACAAGCCCAAGAAGCCCTTCTTTTGCGGCCATACACTCCTTGTAGTTGCCTTTGCATACTTTGCAGATGTATTAGCCCGTACTCGATGCCCGGGAAAGAGGCTTCAAGTTGCCTGATCAACTAGCTATAGCTCTGTCAATATCAACAGCCGCAAGACTCGGCTTTTGAGAGATTGCAGAACCTCGCCTTCAAATTTCAAATATAAAAGAAGATGCTTGTTGCCCCAGATTGCTAACCTATACTTTACCCTTCACGTTGTAGTCGCAAACCGTGAACGGAGGTCGGAAAATAAAGTCGGAGCTATGCATGTTACCTGCTCTCCCTGATCCCGGTTCATGGCAGCGTGTTTCCTTTGTACAATGCCAAAGCGTTCTGCTATTCGACGAGGGGCTCCAAGGGATGTAAGAGGACAGAGCAAGCCATGTGGGAGAATCTTGGCAAAAGGCCAAAGGATTAAGTCTGCCCTACTGCACTCTATTGCACTTGCCAGCACATATCCCCCTAAAGGTCCTTCTTGATGCCCCGCCCCTCTTGTTAGTTTCTCCGCGGTTTAGTAAAGCGCAGAAATCGCCCGACTCTTCGTTAAGATAGTGAAGCTAGCAATCGAGGAAAATCGAGTCCACAGTCACGCTAAAGAGGCATTTTAAGCGCCGAGACGTTCGGAGCAGATCCCAGCGAATCATGCTCTGATACCGAGCACCAGCGTTCAGTTGGTGAGTTGAAATGGCCAGATAGCAGAAGCGTCCATCTGGGTCTCGGCACAAAGTCGGGTAAATCATTTGAACTGTGTGACGAGAGGATGGTGAAAGATTTGTTCAAAGTGGTGCCAGTTGTGAGCAATTCTGCGGCACGTGCATTGCTATCAGTTTACGGGTCTGGCTGGCTCTTGCGTGATCTAATGAATTGCGTGCTCGGTGGCGGCGACCACCACAACAGCCATGCCAAGACCAAACCTTACTCCCCACTCCCGCGCAGCGTACGACGTGCAACATTTTCGACAAAGCAAAAAAACGCTGCAAGAAAACTCGCCCGCATCTGCTGCTTTCCCCTCGCAGCAACTCACATACATGCGTTTCCCTGTCTGAGGGATTTCGAGGTCGCTGCCCGCATCCAGCGCTGCTGTTCTCCCCCGGTACGATTGCAACCCAGGGTCTCGCACGCCATTCTGCTGCCGAAGCTCCTCATCGATTATGCGACCGCGACCTCAGTGAGACGGGGCATTGATATCGCACCTTGCGTCCGCGCAGGCGCTGGTCACCTAAAATGGCGACTACCCGTACCCTCGATGTCGCGACCACCCACGACGCTCATTCGCAGCCGCAACCACCGACTCCGCGACGCCTGTCCTGGCGCACACAGCTCCCACCGTCGCCCGATGAAATGGCGAGCGCTGGTGCCCCCGATCCTCACACCGCCCTGATGCATGGGCACGACCATGAAGGGCTCACTGGCCGTGCGCGACACTTGCAGGACGAAGAAGGCGACCTCGACGAACAAAAGGACAGCAACGCCTTTGTACACAACGCCGCCTCGAAGAAGCTGGAGAAGATGATCACGCCGTACCTCGCCCAGCATATCCCCCACCAGTACAACCCGCTCGGCGGAGGTGCCCAAAACGCGCCTTCCAGCGGGAATACCAAGTACTGCTACCGCCATAGGCCAGACCTGCTCTGCCGAAGACAGGCCGACGAGCCCTCAATGGAGCAGCTGCAGAAGGTAGGTAATGTGCTTTCCGTGGCCCCACGATACGGCTGCTGACAGCGCACAGGAACTCGGGAGAGAGTCGCAGGAAGACCAACAGAGCATTGCAAATGTGTGGTCGCTCTTCTCTGCAGCCCCCTCGAAGCACAGAAACCTCATGCTTCAGGGCATCCTCGCCCAATGCTGCTTCCCCCAGCTCTCCTTCATTTCCTCGTCGGTCCGCAATCTCATCAAGATCGATTTTCTCGCTGCCCTACCCACGGAACTAGGATTCAAAATCTTGTGCAATTTAGACACCACATCCCTTTGCAAAGCCGGCCAGGTCAACCGGAGGTGGCGGCAGCTCGCTGATGACGATGTCGTGTGGCACAAGATGTGCGAGCAGCACATTGACCGCAAGTGTACCAAGTGCGGATGGGGATTGCCCTTGCTGGACCAGCGTCGGTTGAGGACAGAGAAGAGGAGGATCCAGCTGCGTGCTTCGGGACAAGGACTCAATGAGTGGTCTACAAACAGCGCTCCTGCCACTAACCTCCCTGCTACGCTCTTGGCCGTGGAGTCTAGCGTATCAGATTCGACCACGGGAACCAAACGCTCTGTCCCGGATAGATCAGAATCGCCAGAATCGTCTAAACGGCCCTGTTCCGAGTCCATTCGGGACCAGCAAGAGTCCTACTTCGACCAACCCAAGAAGAGGCCATGGAAAGACATTTACAAGGACCGATTCAAAGTTGGCACGAATTGGAAGTACGGCCGATATTCGACCACGATTCTTAAGGGACACACCAACGGCGTCATGTGCTTGCAGTTCGATGACCGTGTCTTGATGACAGGCTCGTATGATGCGACTGTCCGAGTGTGGGACCTCGAGACTGGAAAGTGTATTCGCGTCATTACAGGTCATACGCAAGGCATTCGCTGCTTGCATTTCGACGACGCTAGATTAATAACTGGTAGCTTGGACAACACCATAAAGGTGTGGAACTGGCGGACGGGCGAGTTGGTCAAGACCCTTGCCGCCCACTCCAAGGGCGTCATCGGGATCCACATGGCGGACAAGCTTCTCGCTTCGGGTTCTTCCGACAACACCATCATGGTCCACGACTTCAACACTTACCAGCGATTCGCTCTCCGCGGCCACCATGATTGGGTCAACTCAGTCAGGATTGATCTCCCTTCTCGGACTCTCTTTTCTGCTTCAGACGACATGACAGTGAAGCTGTGGGACCTTGACACGCACGCTTGCCTGAAGACATTCGAAGGTCACGTGGGCCAGGTCCAGCAAGTCCTTCCTCTCCCTGCCGAGTTTGAGATTGACGAGAACGACTTCGTTCCCCACGCCAACAATGACTTCTCCGACACAGCTTCCCTCGAGTCAGAAACAATTCAACCACAGGACAATCTGACTCCTAAACTACCCCTTGAACCGCTGTTTCCCAATGACCCCGATCGCCCGCTTCCCCCCAACTACATGCTCACCGGCTCACTCGACGGCACGATCCGCCTCTGGCACGTCCCATCGGGTCGATGTATCCACCGCTTCTTTGGGCATGTGGAGGGGGTGTGGTCTTTGGCGGCAGATACACTAAGGTTAGTCTCTGGGGCTGAAGATAAGACGATCAAGATCTGGGACCCGCGGACGGGGAAGCATGAGCGTACGCTTACTGGGCATACCGGACCGGTCAATTGCGTGGGTCTGAGCGACTCGAGACTGATAAGCGGGAGCGAGGATGGAACTGTTCGAGTGCATTGTTTTGTGAGTGATGGCGAGAAGGGAGGGGAGTAGGCGAAAGTCTACGACGATGGGTATTCCTTTCTTACAGGTGAGGACGGATTTTGGTTGCGGTGTGGATTCTTCCGGCAACAAACCCATTGCTATTAAGGTTAATTGAGGCGCTTTGGGGTCGGATACGTAGTATAGGTACGGGGCGGCGTTCCCCGAGGAAAACGGCGCAGGATCGAAACGGCACGGGTCTGGCATGGTTCTTGGATGGAATGGGAAGATGACATATATATTATGTCTTTCCCTGCATAATCTTTCCTTTTTTTCTTCTGGACGATCATTACGGGCCTCGTTTTTAAGAGCGGAGTCAACAGCTAGATACCCTTTTGATGAATTTTGTAAACTCTGTTCATGAATTGCTGTCCAATGAAAACGTGTGTTGGGATCACGAACTGAGCCTCATAGGTTGGATGTCCGGTCCGTGCTCGGCACGCATTTGGGGGAATGGATTGCGTGTGCATATCCGAAACCCCTGCATGTGTGGAACCCCTGCGAATGAGGTGTGAGGATGAGTGAGAATGCATCGGGAATGGCGTGCTATGGGGAGATCAGCTTGAGCGGGGATGCGGCGGGCAGGGATGCGGCGGGCGGGGATGAGACTGGTGAGAGGGGCAATGGGGATTATATAAGAGGGGATGGGAATTCAGTGATTGTGGCGGAAGATACTCGTTTTGCTCTCAAGATTGGAGACTGCAATTGTCGAGCTTGCATTGTGCGGTGTTGTACGCCATCATCGCCAAATCTATTGCACTGCGGAACAAGTCAACCGTCAGTTTGACGACACAAGACGGAACGAGGGTTAAGACAGCATCCATCGCCTGACCGTCTTAATGCAAGATACAAAGGGGTTCTACCCTAGGAATCCCTCACGGCTAGTGAGATATCACTCAACACAACACAGCCAGCATATACCTCCTTACAAAGTCGACTACAACTAACAGCAAGAAAGATCAACACGAGCAGCGATGTTGACCAACCTCCGCCGACTCTCTTCCTCGTCAGCCTCTTCCTCATCAACCTCTTCCTCTGCATCAAAGTTTTCCTCTGCATCAACACCTTCCTCTGCATTAACATCCTCGCCCTCATCAACAACATCAACCACGTCCAGCGCGTCAGGTACAGCAACCTCAACTCCAACAACATCACCCCACTCAACATCCTGGACGTCCTATCCCTCGGATAATCCAACAATGCACTCCAATTCCCCGTACTCTCCGCCGCGTCAAAATATCCAGACTTCACCGTTCGTCATTCAGACCAGTCCAAACTCCAGTATGCCGTGTACACAGCGGGACGCACAATTGTACTTTTTGATGGGATTCACGCCACGCGAGGCGGGGACAGGGAGGAGAGTTATAGAGGGACTGGGACTGGGATGAAGGAAAGAATGATGTATGTGAAATGACGGATGATGGCAATTCTATGAGATACCACGGGAAGGAAGGAGGAGAGTGTACCAATCATGAGCCTGTTAGGGCCGAGTAAAGGCCTATGAGAGTCTAGACGAGAAGACAAAACCAAGCTCAGAAGTGAAATGGAAAGAAGAGAAGGCTGCTATAGGAGGTATTGGTGGGGATGGAGATACGAGATCGATCCATTCGTACAGTGCACTGGACCGCGTCCGAGTGCTTAGTGACCCGACTATATAAAATATCATGTAAATAGTTCCTTTTGACAATGTCGAAAGGCTATGCTGCCGGAAATCCAATGATGGGGGAATATGTTAAGCAAACGCAGCGAAAAGATGCTTCAGCACAAGTCTTGGACCTTCAGCCCCCTTCCCTTAGAACAAAAATGACCAAACTACCAGCCCTCCTTTCCGATGCCAAAACCCACCACCCTATTCCCTAATCTGGATATCCATCTGTCACAACCTTCCCAATGCTCTTACGCTCCCCTTCTTAATGCAACGCATCCCCCGGCTTGCGCCCCACCACAAAGAAAAACCGAATATAAAGATGCAGACTCCGATCCCGAACTTCGTTCACTACTTTGGCGATGAGGATCTTGCATTCTTGCTCACTCCACCCGAGCACTTTGCCGATGAAGCCGTAGGTGTACGGCTCGATGCCCATGGCCATGTGTTCGCGCTGGTAGCGGCCGATTTCTTTCATTTTGGGATCCTTGGGCCAGGGGCCGAGGGGTACCTAGGAGATGTAAGCAGGGTGACGTATGGGGAAGGAGGGGAAGGTGTGGCACAGCACGACCTCCTAAAGACGCATGGTTTACCTTGATGATCCTCTCGTTCACATCCACGAACCCTGCATTAATCATCCGCTGCTTCAAACTATCCGCAATCCGAATCTCTTTCTTAAATACCGCTGCCGCATCGTTGCACAGCTGCTGCCACTGCTTCAGACTCTCGGCTTTCTCAAGCGTATTGTCGTCGCTGCACACCCACGCCTCGGGTTCTTGGAACTCTACCCAGCCTCCAGGTAAAACATGGGCGTACGCCTGCGCGCATAACCGGTCCCAGTCGTTTATTGAACCAGAAAGTCCACGCACATGGATGAAATCGAAGTGCTCGTCCGGCGGATACACCCAATCGCTCTCGGCGTCGTCAATGTAGAATTTCGCGTTGGGTGGGACCCAGGTCGGTTGGATGGGTGAGAGGTCTGTGCCGAGGATGTCGGCGCCAGGATTCTCGTCCGCGAAGTCGATTGCCCATATTCCCGTTCCCGTTCCAATGTCCAGCACGCGCTGCGGGGGTCGCGTAAAGGGCACATCGGTCAGCTTTCCGCCAAGCATGAGCAGAAAGATGTGGTGGAGCAGGTCCAATCGGTCCTGCTCTTCGTCGTCGTTGGGGAGAACGTATGCGCCGGAGCGGTAGCCGTGGTAGCGCCGCCCGTTCGAGTACTCGTAGTTCAGGATTGAAGACGCGAGGGAGGTGGAAGACGAGGAGTTGCCATCGAAACCGCCGAATGCCGAGTCGGCGTCAGAGTTTGAAGAGTCGGGCTCAAGATTTTGCTGGAGGTGTGTGTCGGTAGTGTCATTGTGGGCTTGCGGGACCGAGAAAGAGGATTCGCCGTGGGCTTGCTGTGCGAAAGAGGAGGGCTCGCCGTGGGATGGACCTGGCGCGTAGGAAGGTTCGCCGTGGGCTTGAGCTGGAGGATAAGGAGCGAGATTGGTCGGGCCTTGCGACTGCGGGAGCGAGGTGTTGTCGTGTGCTGGCGGTTGTGGGTAGGGCACGGAAGTGTCGGTGAAGGCGGTTGCTGACGCCAGTGGTGGAGCTGGGCTGCTGTGTGATGGGAGATTGCCAGCGGCTGAAGGCGTGTGGGCTGCGGGTGGTGCCGCCGTTGCAGACGGGCCGCCCTCACTAGACATGATGGCGTTGGAGAGGGGTCGTGTGAGAGGGATGGAGAAGGAGATTGTGCGATGTCGAAGCGAGCGCCAAGAGGACCCTCAAACACAAAGCAAGGGTACTCCGGATGGGAGCACGGGGTGTGTGAGGAGACAGAGATGTCTTCCCGCGCGCAGCAAATATGAGGCTTCATGCCTGGTTGCGCGGACCAAGAGCAGCAGGCGCTAACCTACTGGTTCCCATCCGTCAACGCCATTCGATAGCGTGCCGCGGAGCGCCTCCAGCCCTTCGGGCCTCGTCACCTCGGCACGCGGCTTGGCTGTCCGCGGAAGCATGCTGCCGACTCAGGAACAATCGCGAGTGAGAAGGGGAGAACGAACCACACTCTTTTCTCCGGCGCATGAGACGAGCACGTGACGAGCTTGAGCACCATGGCGTTCATTTCCGACGCTGTGGCTGCTGGTCTTTCACCTGGGTCTAGGGGAACACTAGCGAAGCGCAGGCTCTGGTCGTCAAAACGCTCCCGTTCCCACGCTCCAACCAAGTTACCCGCACGCCCTTTTGCTTGGGTCGACGTCTATGAGCCATGACTGCGGTACTATCGCGACTGCGCGCCTTCGACCTCCCACCCGCCATCTTGGTCCCGGTGTTTGTTTTCACCTCGTATATCCTCGGGCTGGCGCTGTATCGCCTGTACTTCCACCCACTTGCAAAGTTCCCAGGTCCCTGGCAAGCGGCCGTCGGGTCCTGGTATGAGGCCTACTATGAGATTGTGCTCAACGGACAGTACTCGAACAAAATCTCGCAATTGCACGACAAGTATGGTATGCTTGCGCATCTTTCTCTACACTCTGTTTCCTCGGCTCCGCCGCGCTGGTTTGATGTGCGCCGTGGCTGACTTGTCTCGAGGCCCCATCATTCGTGTCACGCCGCACGAGCTTCACATCAGGGACTCCCAGTTCTTCGACGACGTCTACCCCAAGAACGTGCACCTCGACAAAGAGGGGTGGGACAAGCGATTCGGCAGTGAGCACTCGGTCATGACTTCCGTCAATGCGGCCCAGCACAGGCGGAGGCGCGCAGCCCTCAATCCCATGTGAGTGTTCTTGGTCGACATCTATCGCTTCGCCCAATTAGGCCATTTGCTGCATGTGCTCACACTTTGCCAGGTTCTCCCGAAGTTCCATCCTGAGTTTCATCCACATCATCTACCGTCATATCGATACCCTCTCGGGTCGTATGCAAGAATTCGAGGCCCGCAAAGAGCCATTGAACCTCACCCTCGCATTCCCCGCACTCACTGGTGACATCATCATGGACTACTTCTTTGGGTTCAATTATGACCAGCTCAGGAACCCAGACTTTGCCTCGTTCCATGATGCCTTCATGAAAATTGGTGCGACGGGCCACATTGCGACGCAGTTTCCCTCCATCTTTCCTGTACGTGCTCAACCCGTGGACGAGCATCTCCAGTTGCTGACAAGGCACCAGATCATGAATGCGATACCAGACTTCATCACCGAATGGCTCCAGCCAGCCGCAAAGCCGTTGTTGAAATTCAAGCGCGTGAGTCCGCTGTGTGTTCAACTCCCTCCTTCATGCTGACTAGCCCAGGATCAATGGGACTTGATCGGCCGTACGCTCCGTGGAGAAGAAATCAAACGAAATGATGCCCAGAAGACGATTTTCCAGGAGATTTTGAACTCGAAACTGCCGCCAGAGGACAAATCGCACCAGCGGCTTGCCGACGAAGCCCAGATTGTGGTCGGTGGTGGTGTCGAGACCACGGCCTTCGCCTTAACGATAGCGGCCTTTCACATCATCAACACGCCGCGTATCTACGAGCGTCTACACGCCGATCTCGTTGCCACATTCCCGAACCGCTCCACGCTCGAACTCATACCCTTGGAGCAACTGCCTTATCTCAAAGCCTGTATCATGGAGTCTGTGCGCCTAGGATATGGTCTTAGCGCGCGCAATCCCCGGACGCACGACAAGCCCCTCCAGTACAAGCAATATACGATTCCAGCTAGGACGAACATTGCCATGACCATCCCCGAGGTTTCGCACGACGAGGAGATCTTCCCGAGGTCCAAAGAGTTTATCCCGGAGCGGTGGTTGGATGACCCAAAGACGAAGGATGGGGTGCCGTTAGATAGGTACATGGTTAGCTTTGGCAGGGGCACGAGGTCGTGTCCTGGGATGCCGTACGTATTCCCCCGTGGTTGCTCTACGCAACTTTGAGGATTAGAAAATGCTAATAACCCACTAGTCTTGCGTGGACGGAGCTCTATCTGACGCTTGGCATGATGTTCCGGCGGTACAAGTTCGAGCTCTTCGAGGCGGATAAAAGTGATGTAGAAATGGGCCATGATTTTTTCATTCCGGTGACCAAGTTAGATAGCAAGGGCGTTAGGGTTTTCGTCACCTCGACGTCGGATTGAGAAAGAGTTGAAGAAGTGTTTGGATACCCGGGGTAGCGAATTCAAATTTGTCTTCTGGATAATTGGTTAGGCAGAACAAGTTTGGATAAATGACAAGAATAGGTGGCCTGACTCGAGGAAATCGTTCATCTCTACGTGGCTGCTTGTTTGTGGTGAGAACTCGATATGTAGCTGGTGGGGCATATGGGGGTCAAATGAGTGAGGTCCTCCCGTGTACAGTTCTACGCTAAACATCTCCAGACCACTGCAATGTGTCGCACGAGCCTCGACCGAGATTCGAGCTCCGGCCAGTCTCTGTTAACCTGGAGACATTCTCCGCGACCGCATTGAGCTTGGACTTGGTCATAATCCTTTGTAGTTGAACAAAGAAACCCCAATGCATCAAGCGAGGGTCTTTTCCGACGTCGAAATTTCGAACAGCTCCTGCCTCCACTGTTCAGAGCGCACCTATGACTTGCCCGTTACTTGCTCTCACCCATACCATTACCACCACTATTTTGAGCTGGCGGTAGTGTCACGTAAGTAACATGGCATCGGCGGCGCCCACGAGTTCCGTCCTGGCAAACGGCCACCACACCAGAAGTCTCGCACTGCCACCTCATGCTGTGCGACCTGATAGCCGTCCATTGCAGCTAGAAACATGTAGAATTGCCGCATGGGGAAGCAGCCGAGAGTCGCATTCCAGGGCCCAAACCGGTGGGCGCGACCTTTCACTTCTTTTGTTTCTCCACTTTCACTCGTCTGCGCAGCGTCACGATGCCCACGCGCACCTCATTCTGGCCGCAAGTGAGCAAGCGCCTTCCGCTGTAGGTACCCACGATATAAACTTGCTCTTACCCATCTCTTCCTCTCCACCACATTTCACTCACCTCGCCTCACCAACACCCATGATAGACCTGCATACCACACATACCACGCATACCACCGGCATCCCTTACTTCTTTCAATTCCTCTCGGTCTGCAAAAATGCCCAGCTGGGCTCCGTCTTCCCATCGCGGCGCCGCCTTGGCTCGCGTCGAGGCACCGGTGACGCTTCGTGGGTATCTGCTCTGCGTCTTCGCTGCCTTTGGTGGCATCTTGTTCGGTTATGACTCGGGATACATCTCTGGCGTTCTCGCCATGAAGTTCTTCAAGCAGGAATTTGGAAGTAGGTCATGCGCTCCCCGCGATGAGTAGCGAAAGGGCTAACCGTGGAAAACAGCACCGGGACATGAGAGTACGGATGCATACAACGGCTACCTGTACGCGACCTGGCAGAAGTCGCTCATCACATCTATCCTCTCCGCTGGTACATTCTTCGGCGCCCTCTTCGCTGGGTCGCTTGCCGATTGGATCGGTCGTAGGTCCACCATCATCACCGGATGTGGCGTCTTCTCTGTCGGTGTCGCTCTGCAGGTCGCGTCGACTACCATTGCCTTGCTCGTTCCTGGCCGCCTCATCGCTGGAATTGGTGTCGGTTTCATCTCTGCAGTCATTATCCTGTACATGTCTGAGGTTGCGCCGAAGGCCGTCCGCGGTGCTATCGTTTCTGGCTACCAATTCTGCATCACTATTGGTCTCCTACTTGCCTCAGTCGTTGACCAGTCCATGCAGGGCAACATGGGCACTCGGTCTTACCGCATCCCGATGGCTATCCAGTTTTTCTGGGCCTTGATCCTCGGCACCGGTCTCTTCTTCTTGCCCGAGTCCCCCCGCTACCATGTCAAGAAGGACCGCCTCGACGCCGCTGCCGAATCGTTGAGCGTTCTTCGTGGGCAACCGGCTGAGTCCCACTATGTCAAGGAGGAGCTTTCCGAACTGATGGCCAGCTACCGCTATGAGATGGAGAACATGCAGGCTGGCTGGCTCGACTGCTTCCGAGGCGGCATCAAGAACTCCTCTAGCAACCTCCGTCGTGTTCTTCTTGGCATGGCTCTACAGATGATGCAGCAGTGGACTGGCGTCAACTTCATCTGTGAGTATAAATCATTCTCCTCGTAGCATCGTACATTTCTAACTCCTGAATAGTCTACTATGGAACCACCTTCTTTCAGCAGGTTGGCATCAAGAACGCATTCCTCATTGCCATGATCACAACCGCTGTCAACGTCCTCTCAACGCCCATGTCTTTCTGGACCATCGAGAAGTTTGGTCGCCGAACGCTCCTGATCTACGGCGCTATTGGCATGGCTATTTGCGAGTTCATCATCGCCATAGTTGGCGCTGCCACTGGCGTCAACCATCACGCCTCCACGTCTTTGGGCTACGTCCTCATCATCTTCACCTGTTTTTACATATTCTTCTTTGCATCCACCTGGGGACCAGCCGCCTGGGTCGTCATCGGCGAAGTTTTCCCTCTCCCCATTCGTGCGAAGGGTGTTGCATTATCTACCGCTTCCAACTGGCTCTGGAACTTTGTCATCGGTCAGATTACCCCCTACATGGTTGACAAGGGCTATGCCAACATGGGAACCAATGTCTTCTTTGTTTGGGGCGGCACCTGCGCTCTCTGTATTGTCTTCGCATACTTCCTTGTCCCGGAGACAAAAGGCCTGTCACTCGAGCAGGTTGACCGCATGCTCGAGGAAACCACTCCGCGCAATTCCGCCAAGTGGGTCCCGCACACCACGTATGCGAACCAGGCCTCTCGCGAGGACTCGGACAAGATAGCAGCTCAGTCTGCGTCCAACGCCCTAGGCGCCGAGTACCACGAGCAGTCTGAGCGGACTTCGAAGGTGTAAGGATCTTTGAGTCGCCTTCATCTCTTTTCTTTGATTAGGATGTCCATGGGGTGTATGGGCTACATCAGAGGGGTGTAGGATGCCGGTCCGGCATCAAAAGTCGTGGACGGTTTCTTTAATGTCACGGATTGGTTGGCTGGCACGGATGGTATAAACGGCGTCGGCGTCGGCAGTCTAATTTCCTCCCTTTTTCCCGAGCGATGGCCCCTTCTATATTCCCCTTTGAGGATTCTCTGCGATTGCATGGTTTCATCATCATTCGTCGTAGACTCATCGCTCCGGCTCTCATGCTGTTCTCTATCCCTACCTTCCTGCCGTTAGTTAAGCCTAGATCTTAGGATATGGTTTAGGCTTAGGTATAATGATATGGGTTACGGTAGTGGAAAGCGAAATGGAGTGTAATACTTAATGTCTTGACCTTCGTGACTCGTGCAGTGTTGTGTGTGTGATCACACCTCGTGATACTAGATCGCTGGCCATGGAGGATTTGGGGCAGACCGCAAAAGAAATGTGAAATTAATAAGTATGAAAGGTTACAGCAAAATTAAGCAAGGCAAGACGAACAAATACGTACACGTGCACCAAATCTATGTACAAGCTCAACCAGAAATGTTGGCATATATACAAAGAACAGCATGCTAGAACCATAAAATCACACCCTTGATGCTCATCCCACTTCTTTTGGTCTTCCCTTGCCCTCGACTGATCGGCCCACGTCCCGTCTTAGCCTCTGCGTGTCCCCCCCATCTGCATTCCGGCTACGTCCTTATACCTCGGCGGCAGGGCCTCTCCTCCCCGCCTCCACTCCCATTCCAAACTCTCTCTTCTTCTCTCCCGTGGCTCGTCGGCTGCTTCTTCGATTTTCCTCCGCGCATTATCAGTCCTTTTACTACTTCCCGTTGCGAACTCTCAGCTTCTTGTGCCGTGTTCCATTCTGCGACTACTTTCTTTTCTTTCTTTTGTTGGCGTTTGTCCTGTATTTTTTTTGGGCGCCCGTGCCGATAGCGCCAGGAGGAGGGCGGCCATGGAGATGATGGGGCTGCGGTGAGCGCGGTCGCGGCACCCGCGGCGACGGTGGTGTAGGTGGGCGGGGATGTATGTAGGGTTGTCGAAGAAGGTGGTGGATGCGGTGCTTCTGCAGCACATAGCTGAGTATTGGTTTGGCATGTGGGAAGTTGAAGTGGGTTGTCGTTGTGGGTTTGAGGGGTTTGAGATTGAGAATTGGCAGATGGCGGTCAATGGAATAGAAGATGTGATTGAAGATACAGTTGAATTGGTGTGTACTTGATGCTGGTTTTTGGCTAATTCCGTAATCAACAACGAGATATACTCACATTTTATACACAATCCTTCCCCAAGCCTCTCCTCTGCCTGCGCGGGGAAACAGATCACAGGCGGAACGATGTTCTCCTAGTCGCACGGATGGTAAGGTTTCACTCTCGCCCGTTGCTATAGGGCAATACGAATATACTATGGCCTTAAGCGGAATGACTTGAGGTTGGGGTCGTGATATTCTTCAGAGTTATAGCATACGGCCGAAAGTGGTGACGTTTATTCGGGCTGAGAACGAGTGGATGGGCGGAGGTAACCGGATATGGACTACTTAGATTCATCCAGATTAGAAGTGTCAATCAAGTCCATCGATTGTGGGGCTTATCCTTCGATCAAAATGATAGTAACGGTTTTCAATGATAGCGGCTGGAGCGTACGAGGAAATGGTAGTGGTAGAGACATAAATGGATGAGAGAGAAGCGGAGATGGACAGCTCAATGAGCATACATTCCAATTCAACCCATCCCTGTATTAGCTCCAAAGTCTGTACGCGTTCCATCAAGAAACCAAAATGCTGCAAGAAATCGCTTAGTATTGTCTCACTATGTCGCCCAAATGCCAACGCTCGAATGAAATCAACCTGTCTCTTCTTCCAGCCTTGCCTCGTCACTGCCCGTAGTTCGCCCAGCTCTCGGGCTCCCACTCCATTGCCTCCAACCAACGCATGAAATCCCCATCACTGCCCGTCTGGAACAGACTCGCATCGTCGAACCCCTCCGTACTCTCCTTCCTAACTTCCACCGGTCTACGACTCAAAATTGTATCCAGGATCTTCCTCAGAAACTTCTTTCCTCGGGCACAACTCAGACCTCCATTATCACTCCTGATGCTGGCGAGACACGCTACGAAAACGGAGAGGTCCTGAATCGTGTCAGACCGTGGAAGCGGGTTAGAAAGCACAGACGTGGAGCTCGGGTCCTGTTCCTGATGCAATAACTCGACTGCTATGACAGCTGCGGACGGGATTCCATGCATGCAGAGTATCTGTATAAAATCCATTTGAAAGTCCCTCAACGCATCTCTATTATTCGTCAGCACCATAACGTGGCCGAACATCTCTCTGGCCACAGCGAGCAGTTTTGTCGGCTCCGCGCCGACCTTCTTAATCAGAGTACGCTGCAACAAGAAGTGATGGCCTAGATCTGCTAGACGAATGAAGCCTAGGAACAATAGCTCGATAGGTGCACGCTTCATGTCCCATGGGTAATCCGCGTCAACGCGAAGGAAGTGTGGGAAGTTGTCCCAGAGACGCCTTGCGCGCGCCTCGATGTCAGCTGCGCGGCGGACGAGCTCGTCAGGCTCTAGCACCCCGAGAGAGATCTCGAGTATCTCTTCTGTGATCAAAGCGTTGGAGGCGAAGATCCGCGCGAACGTGCTGCGCTCAACAATGCTTCGCTGGTTCCAGCCTCCATTGTCCAGATTCAGCAGCGCATTTTCGAGCTCCAGCCCTTCGGACATGAGCTGTGTATCGTTGAGATCGAGGGGTAGCTGGATCCGGCAGTATTGCCGTGTGAGACGCGGTGGACGCCCCACGAAGAGGGCTGAGTACTTGTCATCCTGATAGGCGCAAATGAAGAGGCGTTTGCGGAGCTCAGCAATGAAGAAGGGGGTGCGGTCGTTGACTTTGATTTCGTTGTGGAGGCCGTAGGAGAGGAGGGCGTTTGTTAAGTAACCAGTTTTTTGCCTGGGGTTTACTTAGTAAGTGGCGAATATGGCGTAAAATAGGAGGCGATTACCAGTTCGCATAGCCTAGAGCGGGGTCAGAACTAATTCCAAGTAACTTGGTGTGAAGGTTGGGAGTCCTGACCCGGAGACGAGTCGGTCCTGAATTTTTAGGATAAGAAGATATATTACTTACTCCCTGTTGTATGCATACAGCTGTATATAATCGTGTTCTGGTAAAGCAGCCAGAGGAAAACATCGTTCATAAGGTCATGATCAGCGCAAAACCCTACACAAAACTCCGAAGCATTAAAACACTTGAGTGCAAGTACTTCCCTGTCTACCGGAGGTTCATCGTGCGAGCAGAATATCGGGTCGCCGTCTATGGTGGTTGTCAGTCATTCGAAATAATAATTCACTGCGTGAAAAAGGGCTGGGAGTGAGCAAGGGAGCGAAGAGGACATATCAAAGAGCTCCGGCAGCACCGGGGTTGGAGGTCCGTCGGGAAGGCAACATCAAAGAAGTAGGAGCAAAATGAAACCACGTGCCTACCTTGCAGAGACTTGGCAAGCATGGCCACCAGAGTCAATATGATGCCTACAACTTCCCATCTCAGATTATCTCCAGTAGTTTTAGTGCAGAATTCTCGAGGCGGAGTATTCCTATGCAAACAATCACACGGTGAAATGATTGTGTTTTCCCATACTTTTTGAGACATATTTCGCAGGCCACCCGTCGTTGAGGCTTCGAGCACTTTGTGCCAGCTGGACCATATGCCTGACGTCCATATTTTCACCATCGGCTCGATCACGATGATACCCCGAGTGAAGGAGAACCATTTCTCAATATACTTTTGGAAAAGAGGAAGATCTTTGAGTAAACTGAGAATAGTTGCACCACGATCTATTTGTGCCTGTGTGACTTTGGATAAAGAGGTTTCGTCGGAATTTGGGGGAAGAATTCCGACACAGAGTTCATTTTCCGCTAAAATGGCATGGTGGTGTACAAAGCCTTCGGCATTTATGGGCCCACCTTGGAGCTCATGTGCTGACAATGGTCGCCGAAGGTCTTCAATAGTTTGTTGGCCGTAGATAACTGACGACCAAGGTTGGGAGGGTAGACTGCTGGCACGTGGGACTCTAGAGAGAAAAGGAGGATCCTCGAAAGGGGGGAACTGGAGGGCGGTGTCTGACATTGTCTGACATTCGTATGAGTGGATCACAATCGACGAGTTACTTCCTTCTGTTGATCTTGGCTTTGGAGTTGCGAGGGTGTTTGCTTTGGTCAACGGTGCGGGATGATAAATACACTGTTCCGGGTTTCCACGGCGAGCACAGCGGCCGCATGTGGGCATCATATGGTCGCATCGGAGTTTGCCTTTGCGGCATGGCTCACATGACTGCGGCTTTCCGTTTCGGCGCAGGGTGGAATTCAGCCTTCGGTTTTGATGCGACATGCTGAGTCTGGAGGATGTTAGCGACACGAAAGAGTGAGACTAGACAATTGAAGGACCTCGCAGGGAAGCCATTACGGGTCTTGAAGGTGATTAGCTTGGGTCATGCATTAGTATGAGGATTTTTACCATAATGGACGGATATTACAATGTTACACGTCGAAATGTCAACTCGCTCGACCTCGAAAACAACCGACGTTCTCGGCTAGTCCTAATCTCAACTTTCAAGCTTGAAGTCCAAGTAATGGCTCGTAGACCAGCACACTGAGCTCGCTGCGGCCAACGTTCCTCAAAGCTCTCAGTTCCAACTCGAGATGCTCAGCCTATCTCGGCAGAAACGGAAGGAAGGACCGCGCTACTGTGACCGCACTCATGCACCCGCGGAGCTCGAACATGAGGTGACGTGTTCAACCGTGATGATTTCAAAGAACGAAGGCGGCGAAATGAGACGGGATAAAGAGCGCATGGCCGGAAACGAGGCCCATATCAGCGAGGATGAGTACGGAGTTGGACGCCGATGGTTTCTCTCGGCTATGGAGAAGCTTTGGGTAGCGCTAAACCGCATCAGGCTGCCTAATATCAAAACTTCGGAGTTCGTATCCCAGCATGCGGCATTCGAACATGAGGTGGATCGTCACGCAGCCCCACAGCGACGACGTTGATCTTCCTGGTTGATGCAGATTCTTGGGTTTTTATCTTTCTGAACACCGCACGTTAGTCTGTTTGCGGCCCGAAGGCAACACTGGTCCTTCCAGAAACCGCTAAAGCCCTGGTATAAGACTCGCGAAATTGGTTGTAGGAAGAAAGAACAGGATCCTCCGAGCCGAAGGATTGGTTGATGTTTTCTGAAGTTTGGAGTGCCACTCGGGAGGGTAGGTTCACAATCGCCCATGTAGAAATATAGATGATCATTCGTCGAACCATCTTGGGATCATCTTCTTCCAAATCAATGCACTTATTCTTGGCTTCCTATAATAGTGTTAGAAAGTACAATAGCTCGATAACGTGCCTTGGATCTACTTTGCCAACCGTAAATCTGCAGGCATTCCCGAGGAACTCATATTCTATGCAGACCATCACTTTGTGAACGTTATAGGTAAGATTGCCGCATATGATCTTCAGGCTACAATACTTTCTTTCGCTAAAAGCACTACAGCAATTATAAGATTTTGCGTACGTAGTTACCCTTCGCGTCATTAAAGGACTCACTCGATAATTCTCTGGGGGCAAAGCCATAGTGCTTGACACGCACATTGTGCTTTGGTGAGGTGAGTAGCAAAGAATTAAAGAGCAGTCGACAGGTCGACAGTGACTGTGGGTATAAAGGAGGTTATTAAGTCAAGGTAGCTAAGCGTTGAGGTAGAAGCAGAGCCCGACGGCGAAGTGGAGGCGGATGTGGAAGTGAAAGTGACCGTGATCCGTGACCCGTGCGACAGAGTTCACAATATCGTGCATGAACTAGTTAGTCTTCTCCCGAAATCCACCACATTCTGTCAATGGAATTGTGTTGGCCTACGCCCGATTTACCAAGAATACTCCTGCTTCTCATAATTTCATAAATCTGAATCGTCAAACCTCCTCTCCTGTCTTAAAGGAGAACCCCTCTGACTCCAACGCCATCCTGGGTGTTTCGGAAACCCACTCTCTTTCTCGCTCGACAGATCTGCCGCCCAACTCATATCCTTTGGATCCATAAACCCCTCTATATCTCTCCGAATCTGCGCACTATACTTCACTCCCACATCTTTAAACGCAGAGCAAACCCTACTAGGAAACTGAAGCTTACTAACAATGAATTTTGGGTAGGAGCTAGGGCAGTATTCGTCTTCGCTAAGTATCACTTGGAGGAGGTTTGGTAAACGCATGGGTTTGTAGAAGGCAAGGTCGCTGAGCCACGTGTAATGGGACTCATGTATAGAGTCGCGGAGGATGGAAGGATGAGAGAGATCATTGCCGAAAGTTTGGAGAACAGTTTGAAAGTTGTCCATAGGGTGGAAAGCGGGTATTTCGAGAGGATATTCGATCTATCACTACTTAGATAAAGTTCGCGTGGCGTGTGAACATAGAAAAATGTACCTCCAATGTTTCGAGAGACTCTGGTAATAACTCGCAAATGCCAGACCTCGGTGGGAAAGGCCTCGATGAAGCAAAGAAATAGTACGCCGAGACACAAAGCTCTCGTAGCACAATGAAATCGCTCAAGTTAAGATGGTAACCGCTACTAGGAAGGCCTGTGTGCCATGTCTGCCGTGTTGTTCGCAAATGCAATGTGGTTAGTTTATCTGCCAGCGGCGCCAACATTTCGTTGATTTTGAGAGCACAGAATGGCTCGCGTGTCCCGTTGAAATGCATTTCCTGGGTATCTTCCGGAACGTTGCAGGCAAGCGACTTGAGATTTGGACATCTCATAAGAAGATCGGAAAGCTGGGCATGATCCATGCTCCAGGCATTCATATATCGCGGTCTACCCAAGTCGAGATGTGTCAAAGTGTTGGAGTAAGCAACCAAGCTTGGAGGAACTTGGTCACTAGAAACCTTTTTTGCGCACACCATGAGAGATTCCAGATATGGCAAGGTCATTAGGTCGAACAGCAACTGATTAGTAATGCAACACCCATGTGCCTGAATGCTGAGATTCCGAATAGTCTTGCGTGAAGCATATCGCTTCGAAGTAAAAACGGAGATACAAAACAGCACCCACGAAGTTCGGAGAGTGAATTCACGCCCAGGGCGAATGATATGCACTGATACGAGTGTAGGGAACGAGTTGAGGAAAAATTCCGTGTCGTCTCCCCACATAGTGACAGCAAGGGTCAGACTGCGTACGTCTTTAGCGTACGTTGGATTTTCTCGCAGAGTCCGGAGAAGAAGATGGTACTTGGGCGTTCCGCATGTTGCTGTTATTCGTTCTCGAGCCAGTGACCCCAGTATTAAGTAAAGTCTCCGGCATGAGAGTGCGAGTGCACGGATCTGTTGGGTTTCGAATTCGGATTCGAGGTGGTTTGTGATTTCTGCGAGAAGCTCTGTGGGAAGTTCGGGAAGAGACATTGGTGGATATGAGGAAGATGAGGAATGGGTGAGATTTGAAGAATGAAGGATGAAGTGAGGCCTATTAATGGAGTAAACAGATTACTAGGCACCTGATTGTTATCGATAATGGTACAAGCCCCATATTACTTCAGCTGTGGCGCAGCACTAAAAACTTGTGGCTTATCAGAATTCCCCGCCAACCCCTCCCCTTCTCCCACTCTTGTTTCCCGGTTGACGGCTTCCGTGCCTGCATATACATAGCATGGTGTTAAAGCCCATCCAATGTACTCTTAAGGAGAGCTACGATCCTCCGTAGCCCCAGAGCAGCACACTCGCAGTGTTTCATTCGGCGACATGATGAGCAGCACATCCTTCAAGCGGCTAGATGGAGCTGCTCTTGTCACAGGCGCAGGTTCAGGTGAGTGCCTCCTCGTGCACCTTGCCAACCGACTACTGACTTCTCGTCCTCTAGGTATCGGACGCGCCATATCTATTGCTCTCTCCGTTGCTGGCATCACCACCCTTTACATCACCGATATCAATAGCAAGGGCATCGAGGAGACGAAGTCAACCATTTCATCTCTGAGCTTACCTTCGACGCCCACGATCAATCCCATAGTGGGCGATATCTCCTCCCCAGACTTCATCACGGAATTATTCTGCCAAATATCGCACCTGGATTACGCCGTAAACTGTGCCGGAGTACTCGGTGAAGATAAACCGACGGCAGAAGTTAATCTGGAGGAATTCGACAGACTGAACAGCATAAACTACCGCGGGCTCTGGATGTGCGTCAAGGAAGAATTGAAACTTATGCTCAAGAACGAGATCAAACCATATGGGGGCTTCACAATGTCCGCTTTCGAATCCCACACTCGCGGGCAACGCGGCTCTATCGTAAACATCGCCTCGCAACTTGGTCTCGTCGGTAAAACCCAAGCCGCCATCTACACTGCCTCAAAGGCCGCGGTCCTCTCCCTGACGCGCTCAGACGCAATAGATTACAGCAAGCCACCACACCATATCCGGATCAATTCAGTGTGTCCGGGGATTATCTCTACGCCAATGACGACGGCGGTGGATGGGAAGGTGAGTGAGAGGTTGAAGAACGCAATCAATATTGCGCCGATGGGGCGGATGGGGTTGCCTGGCGAGATCGCGGATGCAGCGGTTTGGTTATGTAGTGGGGAGAGCAGTTTTGTGACGGGGCAAGGGTTGGTGGTTGATGGTGGATATGTTATCAATTAATGTAGATTGAAATAAGTGGAAGCAGGAATGCTGCTCATTTCCGAGCTAGCGTTCAACTCTTTGACGGCCACAATGTGACACCGTACGAAGCAGACCCCTGGTCCAGAGCTCGAGGAGAAACCGGAGAACATAGGAAGAAGACGCACACCATTTGGTAGGCCAGCTCTCCCGTCCCGCAGCAGCTTCAAGTCCCGTTTTCAAAGGAAACCCACATCAACTTTCCCGCCGTCCGCTCTACACTAGAAACAACTGCACAAACCCCAGACCATCCCTCTTATTACGCCCCTTTCCTAGCAATTCCCTACAAATCCCAGGGCCCTTCGTCTCAATAATTTCCCCTACATACTGCCGCTAAGCACTAAGCCACCTATATTTCACCCCAGAACCCTGAGCACATTAAGCAGGTTTCCTATCAGAAGCTTGACAGAGCTTGAATAGAATTAAGTCTCTGTAGACGGCGGTTCTCTATGTGCCTGCATAAAAGGTGCTTGATATTTCACTCGCTGCGGCAATGATACTCATTAGAGTCAAGTTGATCGTGACGCGGCAAAGAAGGCTCTCCCGGAGTTCCATTTTCAATTGTCTAATTAGGATCTGTACCTTCATTCACATGCGCACTCCATCTCGACGTTATTCAATCGCAATATCCGCATGTCCAGTGCCAGAGCCAAGTTTCAATCGGCTGTACTTGGCAAGTGAATGTCCGCGCTCCTTACGCCTTACTCAGACCTTGATGATTATATCAGCACGGCGCACACTTATGAGTAGGCAGCCTGTCTCTCACAGCCGCAGGGGGCCCTCAACAGACAAGACGATTAATACGTATAGCAAGATTCTCACACTATTCAAAGCTCAGGAACAGCGGCCGTGCTAAAATAAATACATGTAAGGTTGAGAGTCGAGAAATATGCACATTGACTTTGAAGGGAGTTTCACTAGTACTATCGAGTTCCACTAGTATAGCGACGTGGTTTTGCATCCGTTGTTGCATCTGTCATGTTGTGCAAGAATCTTAGTCACATATTTCACAAAAGCGATCCTATCAGCCATGCAATTTTCATGTATAGTGATGTGATTTAATCTATCTGTCGTAATGGGCGTCTATCAATGCCATCACTACCGCTTGTTGCCCAGTATCAAAGTTATCCATCCATCGTTGTCGTCTATGCCAAAAGGTCAGTGTACAACTTGAGGAACCGAGCAGGCCCTATTTTCACTTCGGTGTCTAAGTATTTCTCTTAGGGAACACCGTCCACTGCTTCTATTGTGCTAGTCCGTGCATGCATGCTAACTCTAGTTATCGTTCCATCTCACCAAAGTCAAGGGCATGTCGGACATATTGAGACCCAGTATTCCTTCATCCCTTTAGTTTCTCCCTAATTTCCGCAACTACGTTCCTGACTCTAGGCTCCTTGACCTTCTCAGCAGCATGCGTAACGGCGGTGCCAAGCGAAAAGATATCTCGACTTGCCTCGCAGAAATCAGCTCCCAAGTGGAGGAGCGTACCTGCAGCTACGAGGGCGCGATAGACAGCTTCAGAATCGGTGGCCTGGTTGAGAATCTTCGCTAGATCGTCGAGTAGAGTGAGAGCTCGGTCAGCGTTGAGTTCTGACGATAGCAGAACCGAATAGTTAATGTAGAGGGTCGCGACAGCAATGATCAGATTTCGATTGGTCGAGGTGATGAAGGGCGCCACAAACTTGTGGATCGTATCGAAGTTATCCGTCGCCGCCTCTCTACCTTCAGCCGTTTTGAACATGTTGCACAAAGCACGAATTGCCATCATGGTATTGTTAGTAATTGACGTACTCTCAAAAACTCCGGATTCTGCGAACACCTGAAGAATGTTTTGCTGAGTTAGATATGAAATCGGTTCACTAGACGCGAAGAGGAGACGTAAAAGATCGAGTCCAGGAAGACGCTTCTCCGGTGGCCAAGCTGTAGCAGTCTTCACAATCAGATCAATTCCAGCCGAATCGATATCTTTCATGTTTCCCTTTTCCATGGAAGAAATCGTAACATTCAAATGTTCGATGTCTTCTGGGTTGAGTGAGAGGCCCTTATTCCCTTCGTCGACTAAGTGTTGGTTGAATTCTTGTAGCTTCTTTAATATGACTTTATGATTGGCTGTCAAGATATCAAGGTAGTCCCTTTGGGGAAGTAACTTTGGCTTCGGCGCAGGTGGTTGTGGGGGTGCTGGCGTTGCATTGCCCCAGGAAGCCGATGAGCCTTGTTGGGGCGTCTGGGAGGTGGTCTGGCCAAGTGTTGCACCTTGTGTGTTCTGTACAATGAAGTTCGCGACCTGATCGACGTATGTAATTGGAAGCTTGTTGTCTTCACAGAACTTGCGCGCCACCTCAAATGAATTCTGCGAAAGGTTGTAGGGCAGCTTGAGCGGCGGCTTGCCCTCCTCGATGTCGACATCAAACACATAATCGTATTCTTTGCCATTGTGTGATATCTTTCGCCCACTGCTACCAACATTATCGACGACGGTTCCCACGTTCACCCACGAGTTAGATGACGTTGACCATTGATATGCCGAGATGTTGCCATTGGGCTCATTGATCATTTGCACCTGTCCTTCCTTGGTGCCAGACTTTTGTGTGAGAAATTCGGGTCCGGGAAGCTTCTCCTTGTTGATTTCCCCAACCGCTTGCTGTGGTATGGATGACGACTTGACATCGTCGTTGAATTGCGCGATCGCAGCTTCATCGGCGTACCGTTCCGCTGCGCGGGTGAATATGCGCACGATGCGGTCACTCGCCCCAGTTGCAATATCTCCGTTCTCGGGACAGACTGCTACCGTCCAAACTGATATAGCGGGATGGGTGATTGTCTGTATGCATTGCTGGTTCTCCCATATCCGTACTGTGCGGTCCTCGGAGGAGCTGACCAGTCTTCCATCCGGGGAAGTTGCGAGAGAGTATATGAAGTTTTCGTGACCGTGAAGTTCGTACACCTGACGTCCTGCCAGAGTCCACAGGCGGATTACGGCATCGTTGCCAGCAGACGCGAATTGTGCACCAGATGGGTGGTTCTCGGGAAGTTTACACAAAGCTCTTACAACGTCGGCGGTCTTGATGGTTCGGACGAGGGAGCCGGAAGGTCGGAATATGCGGATTCCCTTGTCGGCGCAACCTGCAAAATTTGGGTCAGCGTACAGGCTCGAGCGAAGCGCTACGAGGCAGAACAAAGGAGTCTTAACTATACCTGTTATGATTGTGGAGCTATCGTAGACCAGCACAGCCCAGACAGACGCTTCGTGGCCCGGCAGCACCGTCGAGTTCTCCCACTTGCCCACTTCCCACACGCGTGCATCAGTGTCCCAGCTTCCGCTGACAATGAGTCTCCCATCTGCGCTGGCATCTAGCGCGCACACATTGGAAGCGTGACCTAGTAGCAGTGCATCGGCATCCTCATCCAGGGCCTTGCTCGGCCGCCGCACGTCGATGATCTGGTCTTTCCCGCTAGATACGATGAGGCCCTCAGGATAGGCTGCTGTGGGTGGTACGATGGCCAACGAGTTGACGAACTCCTTTCCATGGGTCTTAATGGTGCAGTCGAACGCAGGTGGGTTCGATGATTCTTGCTTCCAGAGCCGGACGGTGAAATCTCGGGATGCAGAGACGACGGTGGAGGGGTGGGGGAATGCGACACTGCGGACCTGGGAAGCATAACTGGGTCAATTTCTGGGTGCACAAGGAGGGCAAAGGGGCTGTCCTCAGCGGCAGAGCGCCAAGCAACTCACATCATCTTCGTGGCCTCGCAGGGAGGCCGAGAGCTTGTAGTCGCCCATGGTTGCGGTGGGGCTAGCTGGAGGTGCGGGGAACGGCGGAGGCAGAGCGAGACACAATGTGGAGGGAGAAATGGGAGAGGTGCTTGTGCATGAGGCGCGGGCTAGTTCAATAACGCCCTGTGCGCAGATTCCCACACGCCTCAAGTTGCGGGTGTTCGTGTTTGTGAAATTTGCGGTTGCTGGAGTTCGTGTTTGCGAAATTTGCGGTTGCTGGAGGCCCTCCACACCGCGCCTAGTCACATTAACGCGGCGGCCTTGGCACTGGATTAAGTCAGCGAGATTCGCGAGCCCTTGATGCTTGGGCGATCTCCAACACCAAACTGCGCCCGTGGAACGTTGTGAGCGCTGTCAAGTCTCAGGGGTGCAGATAGTTTTCAGCTACCCATTCTACCATGTCCCTTCTCATCTCCTCATCTAGTAATAGCATTCAACGCGCCCGGCGCGTAGCTGTTACTGCGACGAGCACAGCCTGATATCCTAACCAGGGCGGACGTATACAGCATCACATTCATCAACGAGTAAACGCCAACGAGTCAAACAGCAGTAGTTGGTCACCGGTGCCGCCTTGACAGTCACTACTCTCGCAAGCGCAACGACAAGCTCTGGCCATGGCAGCAGCCCCCTCGCTTCTCGCTTGAAGCTTGGTCTCGAGGCGGTGAATCGTGATTTTCTTATCCATGAAACACCTTTCGGGCAAGGCCGCAGTTGTGGAAATGGGGGAAGCTGAATACTCGGCGTGCCCTTCTCTGATTTCCAGAGCTAAGCACTGGCTGCAACTCGTCGCCCTAGGACCGAGGAGATGCCCAACAAGCTGCGCGGGCTGCGCCTTTCCCGCACTGGTAACGAGAAAACACCCCAAAAGAGGTAACGATCGCCAGCACGTCTTGCGGTTGAGGTCTAGAACAGCATCAGTTGAAGTTGCAACACAAAGCAGGAATTCCATTGTGATACAGCTTACAGCGGGTGTCTTGCTAGTTAGCTCCTTCACCCCGCAAAAGGTGGTCCTCGTGCCGTGCTAATCTCCACTCTTCATCGCGGAGAACGGTGCCCAAGTTTCGCCGACATTCAGAGTTTGACGACAACATATTTCATGCAAGATTCAGGAGCTTGCTGTTCGGCGAAAACCGTCTCCCAGGTCAGGCTCCCACACGGTTTTTCCGTTGTCCACGCCTCCAAAAGCAAAGTATATCCTAATTCGGCGTCGCTTGGAGCCATGCGTCATACCTGACCATACAGACCGCCTGGTCTGGCCTGGCCCCATGGCAGCGGGCCTTTTGGCTCTAGAATGGCTGGCTGCCACACCACGCGCCAGAACGCTCACCGTCGTAACTCAGTTGCGCGTCAGCTTGGCTTTTGGGGCTGACGGCGGTAAAAGCAGGTCACAATGTGACTCGCCAAAACATGTCTAGAAGCTGGGCGAATGCAAAGGCATGTGGTTTGGAAATTGATGCCCCCTCGGAGACCGTTCGCTGTCCTGGCACAGCTCCAAGAATACAAGAGACTGTGCGTCCCTCCTGCATTTGACTTTTCATTCCTTTCCATTTTGCTCAAGATCGACATCCCCGAGTTAGACCATCCATTCACCTGCGGTTACTTCCCGCCCGCTTGTTCCCGAGGATTCGGTGACCGTTCGACCATCGGCGACAACAACCTCAGTGCTTTTCGTCCTACTCGGCCGAAATCTACGTACGAGCCCCTTGATCAACATTGTGTGCCTTGCCCGACCCCTCGTCAGCGCATCTCCAGGGCTCACCAATTTTTCATTTAAGAACACATCCCTCTTAACTTCTCTCTGCGCCATACCCCAAATTTAACCCCCTTTTCGAACCTTTTGTCTCCCAGGACCTCTCTCACAATGGACTCTCCCAACGTTGAATTAATGTCCGCTCTCGCATCGTATGTTCAAAATTTTCTCCTGCAATTCATCACTAAGTTGTCCCAGACTGTTTGAATGTGGCAAATACTCAGATCTGACCATTGTTTGTGGCACAAAAAGATATTCGGTGCATCGCGCCCTCGTCTGCTCACGATCCGAATTCTTTGAAGGAGCATGCCGAAACCCTTTCCAGGAGTCGCAGTCGGGAGTTATCGACCTCACCGAGGACGATCCAGAAGCTGTCGACCACATGGTGAACTGTAAGCACCAATCATGACCGCTGATGCCCGAATCCACACTAACGACCCTGTTTCAGACTTCTACCATCTGGACTACCTGACAAAGCCGCTCTCTCGCCGTTCTTCACAACGATCCTCGCGACTGACATCGCCGCTTTCGCCACGCTCCCCAGTACGTCGAAGGCCCGTGAAGGTCAACCTTGCACTGATCGAAGACCCCCTCATTGCGATGATGTCAGCAGCGACTCCGTCTGGTAACGCCCTGACACCTAGCGAGCAAGCGAACCAATTCGACTCGCACGACACGCCTGGTAAACTGCCCGACACCCCAATGGCAGATCAAGGTATGGAGGACCCCTTCGAGAGCTACCAAACGGAAGCCGAGGCGAACATCGAGAAGCCACATCTCATCACACACGCAAAGGTGTACGCCATCGCTGAGAAGTAAGTTTCTGATATCCTTTTTGCGAGATCACTGTTCTACGCGCGTCGCGCCCCTTTGGATCGCATGCGCAGAGGTCTTGAATCTTTTTGCGCCCCACAGACGGCGACGGCATGCACCGACCCCGCGATCGGCAGCAGCAGGCGCGATGGATCGCCAATTAGATCCAATTACGCACGCTCCACCTGTCAGATCCGCCAAGCCATTGCCCTGCTCCTGCTTCCTCCAATCCCAACCCTTTCTTTTCATACTTTGCTATCCACATGCACCACAGACATTTGTGACGCCGCACCGCGTCAGCGGGCAACCGTCTCTTCTCCAACGCTCCTCTGATTATTCCCCCCTCGTCTCATCACTCGGCCCAAATTCCCAACCAACCGCTAATACCCGCTACAGATACGGCATACCTGGTCTGAAAACGCTGGCACGCAACAAATTCGCGCAACAGATCGAACTCCACATCAACAGCCCTGAGCTCCCAGAGGCTTGCCAAGAAGCATACGAGACTACCGTCGAGACTGATCGTGGGCTGCGGGATATTGTTATCCAGACGTTCCGTTCCAACCCTGACCTGAGTCTCCGTCAGGATATGGAGATGGCGATCCGCGAGACGCCGGGATTAGCCTTTGAGCTTTTCAGAGTGGCTAGCGGACTTCCCGTCACTGGGCTGCGGCTTACCACTTCTGCGTTCTGATTCTAGCCATTACCTGCTAGCCTTTATCATCCTTTACGCATCACGACCGAGCATGTCCTCACGTTCTGCACTAGTCCATCATACACACACCAAAAATCAAAACCGGAGAAAGAGGCTGACATTTTTGGACTTCCATTTTGTTGGATGAAACCAACCATTCACGCCCGGGATGCCAACTATGGGTGGAGTTGTACGTCACAGGGTATATATAGTACCTACCTATTGGGTCACGGCACATACGCAATGGACGTTTAGGCGTCCTGCCATATCTGCAGACTACCGATGAAGGAGAACAGACGACGGGCCGTCTCTCCTCAGGTTCCCTTAATTTTTTCTTCGCTTCTGATCATGTATTGATATATCTGATTTGGATTTCCGAGCTATACCATTTTTTATCTATTTAAAGGTACTTCTTGGGTCGATGAACGAGCGCTCATGGATGTATGCATTATTATACCTGTTCTCATTATCGTTTTACCAATTAATAGCGGGCGGGTTTCCCATGCGAAGGACTTCATAGGAATCTCACTACATGAGCTTCGCATGAACTTCATACAAATTCGACATCTATGTCTTACAATGCATGCGTGTCTATCTGATTTGAGCCTGATTTGCGTACTCGAACTTATCGAATTATCAACCGCGTATCAATGCGGTCCGTGCTGCAGGGCACGTTCGAGGATCAGACTTGCGGTCGACAAGGTTCTTGTCCGACAATTGTCCGACAAACAAGCTGTTGGCCCGACAAGCCTTTGTCGGAACAAGTTGTTCCGACAAAGGCTTGGCATTCCCACTTTCGCTAATATTTTCCTTCTCTTTATTGTATAAACAATAAAATGGCTGATCGCAGTGATATTCTATCTGATGAATTTGATATTAATCTCTCATTTGAAGCAAATACTTATTCTAGTCTTTTAAACGCCGACACCAATGCAAGTTTAACAGATCGTACGAGAGGAGGTTCTACCAAATTCTCCTCAATTCACCAACATACTCGCGAGGTAACTAAAGAAGACAAGCTTCGTACGAAGAAGAGATACCTCTGCAAATACTGTTCTCAAGACAATCTAGAAGGGTGGCATGCCTCAACAACAGGGCTTCGTGGCCATCTAAAAAAAATACATGATATTATATGGAGCTGGGAAGAGAATGAGTCTTGTACAACAGCACGAGATGAAGGAGAGGAATCAATCCAAGCACTTTATAAAACGCTTCTAGCAAAGGGAGAGGTTTAGGGGCTTGAAGGCGAGGTTCTACGTCGTACCGTGGAGAAGGGTATAATTAAACAAACACTTCTAGATCTAATTATCGTACAACGGCTTCTATTCTTATGTGTTGAGTGGCCGGAGTTCCATGCTTTTGTTAAAGCATTAAACTAAGAAGCAGTGAATCCTAGCTTTGTTCCAATACACCACTCAACAATTACAGATTGGATCCACAGTTACTTTACTGAAAGCCAGGATGTTGTACGACAAGTTCTTTAGTCTGCAAAGACTAATATCTACCTTGCAGTTGATATCTGGACCTCTCCTAACCACTCTCTCATACTTGGAATCTGTGTGAGCTTTCTTAATATCCAGGATTAATATCAAAATATCTTGATTGGCCTTTGTACGGTACATAGTTAAAGTGGCAAGGATCAATGGGAGGCACTTCAACCTGTTCTTGAGTTGTACGGAATTGAAACAAAGATTGGAGCTCTTGTTGGCGATAATGCAAGTTCAAACGACGTTTTATGTTGTATGATTGCTACATGGCTTTTAGTAACGCATAATATTTCCTGGAATGTGGAGTACCAAAGAATTTGCTGTCAAGGGCATGTTATCAATCTTATTGTTTAGGCTTTCCTTTTTACAGGAAGCAAGCATGAAAAGCTTATGGCTTTGTACGATGAAGAAGATTGGAGAGAAGAGGAGGATATAGAGGATGAGGATGAAGATGAGGAGGAGGAGGATAGGCATGAGGAAGAAGAGGAAGAGGAAATTGAGATTGAAATCGTACAACAAGGAAGAGGAAGAGGAAGAGGGAGAGGAAGAGGAAGAGGAAGAGGAAACGGAAGAGGAAACAGAAGAGGAAACTAAAAACAAAGGGCTCTAGAGCTAGAGCAAGTAGTTGTACAACAGGCAAACACGCTAGAAAAAAGGAAAACCCTTACTTAAAAAGCTAGGTTAGACGCGAGGGGTAGGAAGATTTGGGAACTTTTAGGGCTATTAGGAAAGCTTCACAACAATGTTGTACATATCTGTTCTTCAGCAAACTGTACAACATGGTTTAAGAGTAAAGCAAAGAAAGTTATTCCTCTTAATAATTGTACAAGATGGAATAGCTGGTTTAATATGCTGTTAGTTGCTCTAGAAGATTAGGTAAAGGCTGGGCTTCAACTCTACATTGAGAACTACGAGAAGGATATTCTAACAGCAGACATTCTTACAACAAATAACTGGATTCAGCTTCATACAACTCACAACTTTCTTAAAGCTTTCTACGACGCAACTCTTTTTCTTCAGGGAGATCGTACAACACTAGAAAGAGTACTAGAATCAATTGATACTCTTCAGGAGATTATTCAAACAACACAGGTTTGTTATATTACTCTTTATATTTCTTCTACTAATTCTTTTGTTTAGGAATTAGCTTCTTTAAATAAGGACAATTTTATGCTTCCCTGCCTTGTACGAACTAAAGCAAAGCTTGAAATCTACACAAAGAAGCTTTCAAAATCTCCATATTATCTAGCTGCTTGGATTTTAAATCCTGAACGTCGTACGGCTTTCTTGAAGGATAAGATTGATGGAGACCAACAGCTCTATATTGTACAAAAGTTTTGGGAGAGATTCCGCGATAAAGCACCATCTTTAAACTCTACTCCGTCGTATGATGCTTAGAGGAGTAGGCTAGAGGTCAATGAAGAAGAGCTCTCTACCTTTCAAAGAGCTTTTCGTAAGCGAGGCTTACAGGCTACTCGTCCACAAAGCGAAGATGAGTTTGAGAGCTATATCAGCGAGAATGCGGTAATGCTAGAGCCTTGTACGAGGGCTATTGGTTGGTGGAGTCAATTAGCTCAGCGTCTAAGGTTTCCGCGGCTCTCACTACTTGCAATTGAGATTCTCTCAATCCCTGGTATGAGTGATAAGCTAGAGAGGGTATTTTCAGGCTCTTGACGTTGAATTCCATGGGATTGTACAATGACAAGTACAAAAACACTTGAGCAAACTGAATGCTCAAAGGATTGGGCAGATCAAGGAATTCTCAGGATTCTATTATAGCTTTTGTGTCGTACAATATAGAAAATCTACTCTTTTTATTCCTTAAAATGAGCGCCTTGCAGCCCTTAGTATCGTACGAATTAATATATCCTTGTGCACGATAGATTGAGTATTAATGTCTTAAAAAGGGTATCTTCGCAGAAAGTTTATTTTTAGAACAGTTGTTCTGTTGTTGTCGGCTTGTCGGCTAAATTTGTCGGGCCGACAACTTGTTTGTCGAACAAGCTTGTCGGCCTTGTTGTCCGCAAGCCTGTCGAGGATCTGATGCAGGGTTGGATCGCTCATGCATTCCGCCGGAAGTGCAAGCGAGTCCCAAGCCTGTCCCCCCCGTTCAGTCAACTTAACAAATACCGTGAATCTTTGTGATAGTCTCGCGGAGCTCTCTCACCCTTTCGCCAAAGACTATCCGCCAAAGCATT
Source organism: Beverwykella pulmonaria (assembly GCA_001599595.1). NCBI lineage: Eukaryota > Fungi > Ascomycota > Dothideomycetes > Pleosporales > Melanommataceae > Beverwykella > Beverwykella pulmonaria. The sequence continues at coordinate 3,300,756 of BCHH01000003.1, forward strand.
CTCCTATCCACGCGGGGTCGCTTGAAGCGCACGCCTGTGACATCCTGCGCTCTACCCAGAAAAATTAAAAAAAAACTAGAGCACTGATCGAACGATCGAACGATTGAACGCGCAAGCGAACGGTCATACTTGCCCCGTCAGGCGTAGCTTAGAAGCGGCCACGAGACCAACGCGCATATTGCATCGGTTTTTGGATGGCAAGCGGGAAGAAAAAGTGGGGGGTGGGAGATATAACCAGGTCATGTGATGGATGCCACTTGGCATGCGTCTTGAGGAAATCATGGTGGTAAGGACACGGTACCTGAATGTACATGGAGTTCTTGGTTTGGATGTGAGATGCCATGCGGATCGAGATGTGCCAGTTCAATGCTGTCCACTAGAGGTGCGTACAAGTGAGTACTTGATAGGAAATACGGTGACGCATAATGTGCGAAAGTAATTAGTTGGGTTTAGGTTCAGGTTATCACACCCTTGTCCTCGGCATCCTAAGCATTGAATTCCTAACATCACCCCCGCTCGGCTGCCCATTTGCACCCTCCGTCCACATCCTCGTTCCAAAACTCTCACCATGAATCAAGTTGCCAAAGAAACCCGCAAACGTCGCATCACTCAAGCTAAGGAAGCCTTTCATATCAGCTAAAATGCTCAGCCACTCCCTATCAGGCACGATATAAATGTCCTTAGGCCTCACAACCTTCAACATCACCTTGTGAACGTGGAGCAGGTCAAGGATGTCGTCTTCAGACGTGTCAAGTTTAGATAGCCATAGTTTGCGGAGATGAGGCTAGGTTGTGTATTCAGAGCAGTCGAAGATATTGTTGATGCAAGATACGGCGTTCGCTGGACGTCGTCGCTGCGGTAACCAAGCGCCAATTTCAATCCCCGAAGATTTCTCAATCCCCTAAGGAAACCGTTCAGTTCTCTGTCCTGGAGGAAGGTCTTGGATGCCTCATAGTCGAACGGGATTTTATCCGGCAAGGGCGTTTCCCCCCTATCCTGGCATTGATTCTCATATCAAGGTTTATGAGCTTCTCTGCGCCGTTTAGACCAGGGTAAAAGAATGTGTAGTCCAAAATATCGCCCCGCATATCTACAGATTTGTGCTGGCGAGTATGAAAGCGTCGATTTCGCGCCCGAAAGCGTAGCACCCAACAGCTCAGTCTGTAAGGCCTGCCTACGACTGCCCGCCTCCTCTCGCAATTGACTTGGGTATGGAAGATCGATCCAGGCCCGGTATCTGTACTGCTTTTCTACTTTCCTATCATCAAACTCAAAAACCTCATTCACAACATATACTTTGCACACATCTTCAACCCTTCCAAGCACCACCGCCAACTCCGTAGGTTGCAGAAGCCCATTCAACACCTTTACTTCATCCCTCCAATTCTGAATATACTCAATATACTGCTCGTCCATGATTTGCGCTCGTGTAGTATAGTTCCCGCGCGCCAAATCCACCTAGTGGAACATCCACTCCTCGCCTGGCTCTTTTCGAGCTAGGGCATCGAAATGCGTCCCGTCGGCATTCCCATACTAGGGCCAAAACGTTGGCTCTGATGTGTGCGGTGTGTGGGATATTGATGAGTCGCGTGAGGCTACACTGTGAGACGTGGAATAGATCGAAGTTCGCGCGTAGCGACAAGGGAAAGTGCCGTATCTGCAAGACGGTAGGTGTGGAGATTTGTATTGCCGAAATGGGGAACGATGGATGCCGTCGTGGAGGAACGGAAGTGATATTATAGAACAAAATGGACTCAGTTGTTGATAGTTTGAACTGTTTGGGTAATCGAGCGAGATTTGACACATGCGTAATAATCCTCTTATTATCACGTAGAACACATTTTAGTGTCGCCATGATTCCTTCCTGATGTGTTTTTCCTGGATAATTGCTCACATCTGCATCTTCAAATGCTTTGCATAATTTTGCATTCGTTGTGGAAAGGACTTACAATAATTGAACTAGTAGTTTGTGACAGATGGTAATCGAACTGAACCCTCATCTTGGAGTGGTCTACTTCCATTGAATCGTCCAATAGGTCCCCTGCTCTCAGCGAAATTTGACCAATCGCCAATTTCTAATCTCCTTTGTGGCGCAAACGCCACATAGGTTTCGGACCCGAAACTTACAATATCGCATCCGAGAAACTTCAAACTACAGTCCCAGTGCCGAAATGCACAAAATGAAGGATTCAGGCCACTTAGGCATCAATAACCTCCTAGTATATAATTGCAATGTGATCTTGCAGAGAGAATTCGCTGCGCATCGATTTCTCAGTCCTTTAAATTGCCTATAGTTTTACGCCTTTCTTACTAGCATAATTGCAGTCTCATCTTTCACGTTCCGGGAGACCTATCAAACAGTGGATTGCTGAAAATCGTTCACGATGTCGAAAGAACTCACGTCCACCTCATCCGTCAAAGAATCCCACGAGTCCCTACCATCGTCACCAAAGCGATCCAACGATGGAGCTGCGAGCCAGGAACTGCATGAATACCCCTCGACCGGCAAACTATGGCTTGTCATGTTCTCTCTCTACATCTCCATGTTCCTCATCGCCCTTGTATGCCCAGGCTCTCCTCACTTCACACTCCTTTCTCCTTTCTAAACCCCATAGGATAAAACCATAATCTCCACCGCCATCCCCCGCATAACCGACGCCTTCTCCTCGCTGTCCTCGATTGGCTGGTACATGTCCTCGTACCTGCTCACCATCTGCTCCTTCCAGCTCCTCTGGGGCCGCATCTACACTTTTTACTCGCCGAAACCCGTTTTCTTGGCTGCCATTGTCATATTTGAAGTTGGCTCAGTTGTTAGTGGAGCGGCACCTAGTAGCATTACATTTATAGTTGGGAGGGCGATCGCAGGAATGGGAAGCGCGGGAATCATGAACGGCGCTATTATAATTACGATGCATACGGTGCCGCTCGAGAAGAGGCCCATGTTTCAGGGGTTGATTGGCGCCGTATTTGGGATTGCGAGTGTGGTGGGGCCGCTGTTGGGGGGCGTTTTTACGGAAAGAGTGAGCTGGAGGTATGTCTACTCGTTCTGACTTTATTTTGTATGACTGTGTTAACTGTATTGCTAGGTGGTGCTTCTACATCAACCTCCCGTGCGGCGCTGTCGCTATCGCAATCCTGGTCCTTGTTCTTCACCTGCCAGCGCGAAAATATGAGGAACGCGTACCTCTAGTGCAGCAATTCCAGAAATTAGATCCACTAGGTACGGTAGTGTTTATGCCATCGGTGATATGTCTACTGTTGGCGCTACAATGGGGCGGGACAACGTATGCTTGGTCGGTATGTTCTCCGATCTTCATTCTCCCTCGCACCAAATCTGAACACTCATGCTGACAGATGTCTCTAGAATTGGCGCATAATCCTTCTTCTAACTCTCTTCCCTCTCTTCCTCTCCATCTTCATAGTCATCCAAATCGTCAACCCCACAACCGCCACACTCCCCATGCGCATCCTCACCCAACGCACCATCGCCGCCGCCTTCCTTTACACCTTCTCATCTCAGGGCTCCATGCTCGTAACAACGTACTTCATCCCGCTCTTCTTCCAAGCCCTCAAGAACTTCTCGCCCATTAGCTCTGGACTTGCTACACTCCCCTCGATCTTGGCCCTCGTCATTGCGATAATCATGGCAGGTGGAATGGTCCAGCGCTTCGGATACCCAGCTCCATTTATGATTGCTTCTGCGATATTGTCCTCGGTTGGTGCGGGACTGATAACAAGATGGCAGATTGGGGTAGGGAGGGATATGTGGATAGGATATCAGGTCCTCTTTGGATTTGGTGTAGGAATAGGGATGCAGCAAGCCACCATGTCGGCACAGGTCGTCTTACCTCGTGTTGACGCGCCAATGGGTGTGTCGCTCATGTTCTTTGGCCAGAACCTCGGGGGGGCAGTGTTCATCAGTGTGGCGCAGAACGTGTTCACCGACGCGCTGGCAAGTAAGCTGAGCTCTATCCCCGGATTAAAGTTAGAAAAGAACATGGTCGCTGAGATGGGGGCTACACAAATCAAGAACATGGTGCCGGAGGAGCTATTGGAAGTTGTACTCCAGGCGTACCGGGCTTCGATCCAGAATGCGTTCTATGTTGGGTTGGCGCTGTCTTGTTTAAGTATGATTGGCGCGCTGGCGGTTGAGTGGAGGAGTGTGAAGGAAGGGGAGAAAATGGGTGGAGAGAGCAAGGGAGAAGAGAAGGTTGCGGAGAAAAATGTTGTGTGAAGGTTAGGAGGAAACGGGATGAATGTAGTATAAGCTTGTTTGATAAACTTGGAGGGTATACCCAACTCATGTAGGATCGTAATAACCTATAGCTTTGATAAGTTATAACATTTCTAACTCTTCACTCCCCAAAAACCAAGTTATTCGTGCCAAAAGCCTTTCCACTGCGAAGTAGGCAATAAGTGCGAAATCTGCAGCGGTACTCACAGAACTGCAATCCAAGCAGAAGAGTCCGTTAACCAGATGCAAGGAAATTTGATAGAGCTTGAGTGTTTCATCTTTTCCATGAGGTCGAGATCTTTCTATCTCCTGGCCCTGCTAGCATGGAGATGTCCATGAATAGTAGATAAGTAGAGTTGGCAAGTAGGCCAAAGGGATCCTAGGCCCTCGTCATAGCATTCCAAAAATTATGTCGAGCGTCATGAAGTGATGAAGAAGCGATACTTACGAAGAGTAGGAAACATTTAGAGACTAAGTAAAACTTCATTTCTACGACGAACCTCGCCTAACTATCTTCCTACTCCCTTTCCACCTCTTCGCATTCTTGCCGAACCTTTGACTTAGGAACATAATATAGGTTGCAGTATTCCTGACTAAGAAACGGACCCCCAGATCGAGGTATAAAAGCACCTTTTCCGAGGTCAAGCAAAACGCCCGTAGCTCCTGACCAAGGACCATGGTTAGTCTGATGACCTTGTCATGCCTCTAGTGTTTGCGTGTAGACCTCATCGATAGCATCGGGACTAGTAATGCACTGACTAATGGCTGCAATAAAATTTCTCCTAGGCAACAGACTTCAATTCATGAACGTTGTACTTGTCCCCAATGGTGTACGTATTGGTGTGGATCAGCAGTTCTCGATCGTGGAAGAGACAATCCGAGGTGTAGCATAAGCTTTTCCGAACTCGTCAACGATAGCTTGCAGTGGTTTCTAATACCCTTTGCGTTAGAATACCCTAATTCAAACATTGTAATTCCTGTCAATAAGGCACTTACATATTTAGTAGGGTTAGAATCGGAAGAGGGAAGGTACAAGTCCCACCTTTACACTCTCAAAGATGTTAAGCACCCTAGCGTAGTACTCCTTCAGCAATGTCGCAAGGTCTTCATTAAAGTTGATAAAATTGAACCTGTCGTCTAGGTCATCATCAACCAGTCCGAAAAACTGCCCCACCAGAGTTTCGGATGGATCCTGGGGCACTTCGTAGTCGAGGCTGTAAAGATAGTCTATCATATGCAGCCTCCGCCTAACACTCAAATCTTTGTTTACAGCCGTAACTAAGTCGGCGACTTCGCTAAAAACAGGAGGTTGTGCCGCGATGTGGTTGTCACAGTGGACTAAAGTCTAGGTGCTGGTTCTCCATGATCTTTCGGAAATGGGCATTCTTTGCTACCAAGTAATGTTTTAGGAAAGGGGAAGCGAGAGAACATGAAAAGCTAGTGTGTGTCTATTTGTATGTGTATGCGAATGCCTGATTGCGTGGTTTGTGCAATATCCGCCACACCTGTACTTATAATGTATCGAACTTTCCATAAGACTTGGTGTCGAAGAGTACACTCAAGGTTCGCCATGTCCCTCTATGCGCTTCCGCATTCTAACTCTGTATCTATTCCCCAGAATCTACTCCTTAGCGCCATGCACAAACAACCTCGTACCTTCAACGTCCTTGAACTGCTTCTCGCCGGCATCTCCTGCCTTGCCACCGAACACCAGCTGGGCCCTGAGTTTCCAATCCTGCGGCACATTCCACTCGGCCTGCACCTTCTGGTCGACGATGGGGTTGTAATGCTGGAGGTTGGCTCCGAAGCCTTCGGCCTCGAGGGCAACCCAGAGGGCAAACTGGTGCATCGCCGAGGTGTGCTCGGACCAGGTAGGGAAGTGATGGGCGTAGATGGGGAACTGCTTCTCGAGGGCGTTGACAGGCTCGGGGTCCTCGAAGAAGAGGATCTGGGGGGACAGGTAAGTGCATGTTGTTGCATATGGCGAGTGTGATTGGTTGGTATGTCAGGGGAAAAGGTGGCGGAAGCTAGTGGTGGGGCAGGTGGTGCGGGGCAACAGATTTCGCAATCTCGTCTCATCATGGCCAGACTCCCCAACCCATGGCGCTCGAATTAGGAAGGTGGGTTATCAATAAACAAGGCACTTACAGATCCGTATGCGGCCTTGAATCCATCGATCCTCCCCTTGGTGCTGGCAAACTGGTCCTCGGGCACAATCGCCTTCAGGATCTCGAGCGTGGCGTCCCAGAACTTGTCGTGCTCAGCATTGAGCAGCACGACAAGGCGCGTGGACTGAGAGTTGAAGGACGAGGGGACGTGGAGGAGGGCATCCTTGGCGAGGGATACGATCTCCTTGTCGGAGATGGGGGCCTGTTTGTTGAGCTGGTAGATGGTGCGGCGGTCCTTGACGGCCTGGAGGAAGGATTTCTGGGAAGCCATGGTTGCGGCGGATGTGGAGAAGGCGGAAGAAGCTTTGTGGATAGAAGAAGTAGGGGAAGGCGAGGATGGCGAAGATGGATGGAGAAGAGAAGCAGCAGGCCCGGGGCTTTTGTATCGTCCCGCGGCGCGCACCGCCTGTCGAGCAATTTGTAAGGGATGTCTCAGCATGTCTGCAAATCCGGTGAGTGCAGCTGGCTCAGAAGAGACCCATGTGGACCCTTTTTCTTGACGAAGGCTCGGCACTTCGGTGAAGGAACGTAGTGGGAGCGCTTGCTGCAAGAAAAGGGCTAGGAAGAGACCCGCAAAGAGCCCAGTCAGCAGGGGTCGCGCAGCAAAGGCCATGACGTGATGCTCAATCGGGATCGTGCAATGACAATGATGGTGAAGGGAGTACTGGCTTCCACGTGCGGGCCAGAAGAACATGAATTGCGATTCATCGTGAAGTCTTGATTTCAAACGCCAGAGAGATTATTGAAGCTTCGGCCTTTCGGGTCGTACGACAAGTCATCGGCACCGGAAGCAGCAGATGCCGCCCGCTTACAAAGTTCGTGGGATTGTTAAGCCTCGCTAAGTTTGCGGAATTTGGCCGTGTCAGGCCTCCCACGCTGCACCAACATCAATACCGATATCTTCAGGTAGGAAAAGCATTCGTATGTCTATTGAGTGACAGTGGGCCTCGTCACTTTCCTTCGACTCGGAACTTTTACCAGTAATCTACATCCGCCGCCAGTAACTCGTCATTCAATCAGCATTTTGACCCAAACCGCAAACCATTGTCTCCCATCGCGCAATGCTAATCCCATATCCCTCAATCCACACTCGCCTAAAGCCCCAACCCCGCTCCCACCAACACCAGACATTCCCTTCCAAAGTTCATCCGCCCCCATCTCTTCACCAACTCATGAATCCCCTTGACATCCTCGTTCCCGCTCATCTTCGCGCGCCTCATCAACTCCTTATTCGTCCCCAAGGTTGCGAAGTCCGCCGCGTACCATGGTGAACAGCATCAAAGAGTCCCCGATCCAAATGGTCATTTGAGGAGGTTGGACTGGAGTTGAGGCGATTTCGCGCGGAATGATTCAGATTTTGATCTGGCGCTACAGCCTGCTTAACCATCCAAGAACTATGTAATCACGATTTGGGCTGACATGATTGATAAACAAGTACGACGAACAGCCAGAGAGTGGGCAACAGGAGAGGAAGGGCAGAGCAAGATTCGTCAGGCCAACCTGGCAAGCATCGCGTCACGTGCGTAGTGATTTGATTCTTCCTCTGCTTGTCAAAGTCTCAAGTCGAGCTAATCAAATCGCTATGAGCTTCATCAATGGACTCATAAATTCTACGTCTTAGAGGAGGACACACTGGAACCATTTACTTCCTAGACCCATATATAAGCTCGATTGGTACCGCATGTTCTCACCTCTAAGTAGAAAAAGTAGGGGTGTCCCTAGACAGATCCTCTAGAGTATCAAAATATCCTGCTAGCAGATTCAATAGAAGTATTTATGCCACTTCGATCTTACCATTATTGGGAATTGATAGCCATCACTAGATACTGGCTTCTTTATATTCCATTCAATGAATTATCTCAACCAACCCTAAATCGTTAAGCCATTCCCCCGCACGAAGTTGATATCAATGCTATATCTCAGCATGCAATCTCGCCTACCGCCAGCGCAATTCATCCCCCTTTCTAACCATCATACCCTCCAACCTCCTTTAAGACCAGCTCGCCCTCCATCGCCCCTCCCACAAGTCCCAATTTACCCTTATAGATCATCTCAACTACAGTGCCCCGCATCTCCCTATCGCATCCAGGGTGCCTGTGAAGCCTCCTCGGCCGCGAGTAGGAACTCCAACCAACCGAGATATAAGGGCGCACAAGCCATGAACTTCTCGAAGTAGAGCGTTTTCAGTGTAGGGGGGAAGTAATTATCCATGAGGATGTAGAGATACACATAGATTAGGGAGGCGTGTCCCTGTGTTCGACGGAGAGAGGACTAAGGAAATTTTAATTATTACGGAAGCCATATGGGCAATTCCACTAGGAAGATCCATACTTTGACGGCAATACACAGCCTCCGTAAGTAGGCCAGGGGTTGATTCTTTTGTGGAGCTAGAGCACCAATTTGTGCTCTTACCGGGTTTGCAGAGGGTTGAGTTGGAAGAATGACCCGGACGGCTAGTTCCTTTCCCATAAAGGAGTTTGTAACTGAGATTCCGAGGTTCAGTATCATGGGCGACCGCACTGTAATTTTGCGTCGAATGTAAGGTTGACTTTAGGGTGATATGTAATGTCCTAGGAATGCACTGGTATCGGCCAAGCGAGGCAGAAGTCGTAAGCCTTAATCGTTCGTATCATTACCCTCTGCATTGCCCTTGTCCTAGTCGTTGGAACCCTGAATCCCAGAATTTGACACGAGAACTAGAGCAATTTGCTCTGCGATTTTGGGTTGTGAGATCGAAGACGCAGCGTAGTCGAAGTGGTACATGTAGTGTAACATGGGCTTCAGTGGAACTGTGTCGTCGTGGAGAGGTAGCTTATTATTCTCGGCCTCCAGTGTATTGAACGTTCGTCACGATAGACATCTTTCAATTGCACGAGATTGACATTCCAACCGAAGGTCACCGCTTTGGCGAAATACTTTGAGCTCGCCTCGATGACGACCTTGTGCACCTTGTGTTCTAGTCTAAAACTTTGACCCTTCGCGAATTCAACGAAATTCATGGCAGATACTCAACGAACTGGTACCAAAGCTAAAACTAAAATAGAACGTCTCGCCATTTCATATTGCCAAATGAATATGGCTTTCGTTCCGAAAGCACTGTGCTGCATGACTTCCTTGAAAGTGTTCGCTATTAACTTCCACAATTTCAAGCCAGATGAAAAGCATTGACAACCCGTTTTCACAATTCGCCCGGATACTTATCGGAACGTTGAAAAGAGATTGCAGTCCCACGCTGGGACATTTGGAGAACTTACGCATCGTTCTCATTACTCTCAAGAACCGACGATGGCACCGTACTTGCATAAAGCCCATGAGATCCTTGAAGCTCTTGAATCTCTTGAAGCGAATCGGGTTCTCCCTTTTATCGTTCTTCCTAAAACTGTGGACGCTGAAACCGAAGAGCCTGAAGCCAAAACTTTGGTGTTTGCACTAAAGCCTCCGTCTACCTTCCATAGCATGGCCGTCAAATTTCTCGACAATGACACTCCACAAAACTCCTGTGGCTAGCTGACACCGTGGCCAAGAACGATAGGGTGTAATTCCCAAATCTAGTACATATCATCGATACGAGTAAAATTCTGGGAACTAACAGTGGGATCAAAGTTCGACTCCGTCAGACATTCTTTGAGGATATGAAAGCAATTGACGTGGAAGTGTGGTCGAAGTACTAGGAGAGCTACTGAGTCTACCTTCAGAGCATTCAGGAAGGGTAAATATTGCTTTCGACAAGGTGGGACAGTCACCACACTTGCCTTGCGTAAGTGAGGGCGGAAAATGAGGTGAGCATGTAGGGCTTAGCCCCTTTTGGTGAATACAATAGGACAAGGCATAAGGTTAATGGACGATGCACATTGTTGGATATATTATATGTTATTCCTTACAAGGAGTACAATAGTGGTGTGTCGAGAGGGTCATTGGGGTTTCATTGTGAGTCTTGCTGGCATGTATAGTAGAGAGTGACGAAGGTGATTCTTCTGGTATTTACATGAATATCGACACCTTTTATACCGTATTTCCCCGCGTGACGCACGGCCCTGCGTGACGCACACTCAACACCCATCCACCCTCGATTTTCAAAATTCGATTATTCCATCAATATGGCTCCAATCGACGACGCGCTTGCAGAATTGGAATTGCTAGAAGACGGAGAACAACCTAATCTAACTTAGGTGGCGAATAAGCATGGGTGCAATTGAAGTACGCTGTCAAAGCGGTGGCGGGGGGTGCAAGGGTTGATGGCACAAAAGCATGAAAACTAGCAACTTCTTAGTACAACACAAACTGCAGAGCTTTTACAATATATAGATGCTCTTACTAAACAAGGATTACCCCCTACAAGACAAATAATCTGAAATTTTGCGTCTAAAATAGCTAGGAAATAAGCAGGCAAAAACTGGGCAGATTGCTTTATCAACAGCTATACACATGAGCTTACATCTTAATGGACATCTAGCATAGATACACAACGCAAAAGGGCTAATTCTGCCTTTAAATACTTGCTGTATTTCAAGCTCTTGGAACGCAAAATTGAACAATACAACGTAGATCTGCGGCACACATACAATATAGATGAGAAGGGATTTTTAGTTAGTATACTCTCAAAGATAAAGCAGGTGTTCTCCCGCCTAAGATATAAGGAAAATGGCATTAAGCAGATGCTGCAGGATGGCAATCGCGAGTGGATAACTACAATTGCGTGTATTTGCGCTAATAGGACTGCTCTTACGCCTGCGCTTATTTACCAAGCTGTTAGTAGAAAGATTTAAGACACCTGGCTACAAGACTTTGATCCTACAATACACAAAGCCTTTTTTGCCTTATCTTAAAGTAGGTGGACAAACAATAATCTTGGGCTGCAATGGCTTGAGCAAGTATTTAATAGGGAAATAAAGGCAAAGGCGCGACAAGCGTATTAACTATTAATACTTGATAGCTATAGATCGCACGTCACAATGGCCTTTATTAAATACTGTGACAACAATAAGATACTCTTGGCTATATATCCTCCTTATTTAACTTATACTTTGCAGCCTCTGGATGTCTGCATGTTTAAACCTCTCTTAACAGCCTACTTAACTGCGCTTGCTAATTACATAGGCAAATGCTAGGGACTCTCAAGTATTACAAAGAGAGATTTCTTCTGCTTGTTCTACATAGCCTAGGAAAGCTTATTTACCTCCAAAAATATACTCTCTACCTTTAAGAAGTGTAGTCTGCATCCCTTTAACCTATAAAGGATTCTAGTCTAATTTAGTCAACTATAGACAGAACAGCCTTCTTTAAGTAAGAGTTCTACCTTAGTACTTAGCGCTAGCAATTGGAGGAAGATTGAGCGGATATTGCGTGAGGTTGTAACAGATATTTATGACAAAAAGTCACGGCAACTTAGCCATACAATCTAGTCTATCTCAGCGCGCAATGTATGCCTACAAAATGAGGTTAAGGGCCTCCAGGAAGCGCTATGCAATAAAAAGAAGAAAAGGAAGTGTGGCAAAGCTCTCCTACTTGAAGCACCCACTCAATATAACAGTGGAGTAATCTTCTGGTCCCTAAACAAGGTGCAGGAAGCTTGTAATTGTTAGGTGCAAAAGGATGCTAAAGAGAAGGCTCTACAGGATTAAAAGGAGGCAAAGCAAGTACGCAAGGATTATGAGAAGGCTAAGAAGGCTTGTATGCTTAAGGAGAGGAAAAAAACTTGAGCAATTGCAAAGGAGATTAAGCTTCAAACTCAGGCTGAGAAGGAGCTTTGGAAGCTTGCAAATAGTGACTCAAAACGGTCTAAAAATGGCTCAAAATCTAAGGGCAAATTGAAGGCAATTACACCTCAAACCTCCTCAGAAGATGAGATAATAATAGAGGAGTTGGATGAGGAGATATCATTGATCGAGATAGTTGCTCCTACACCTGCCCGTTCTCGGCGCGATTGAAATATCAACCTCCCTAAGAGGTATCGCAATTAATATTACTATTCAAAATCATTCTCCAAGCTCCTATAAACTCACTACTAAAAAGAAGCATCAATTTACCGTTTATATGAGGCTCCACAGCCTCAAAAGCGGTAGGTTGAAACACCAAAAATCGTGCGTCACGCAGGGCCGTGCGTCACGCGGGGAAATACGGTACAGCCTTCGAATGCGACAACGTGTGGTAAATATCTATACACTTCTTGCGATACTGAGACAAACTCGCGCCAGATGGAGTATTGTGGGTAGCGTAACAAATGTTTTACATCGGGTTAGCGCTGTCACTTTGCGTCAAAACTCAACACTAAGCCAGCACATCTAGTGCTTGCTTTTACCACCGGGTTTTCAGAAGTCTGTAGGTGAACCGTGCGCGCTTGGCACCAAGTTTATCAACAGACTTCGGAAAACCTGGTGGTAGAAATTTCTGATTAAGATAGGCACCCCACGATATTTAACATAGTGGTGAGTCTCGCTCGCCTCGGCCCAGCTCCATGAAAGTCGAGCCCAAATTTTCGGCATTCAGCCGCCGCCACAACCTCCTGGCTCGTCAACCAAAAAGTAAAGATAGGGGGGGCTTGCTGATAGCACTAACATTCGAATATGGATCCGCATCCTACCGTCGATCGTGAGTACCACGTTCTCTGCCAAAAACACCAAGCCGGGGCAAGATGAGGTTTCGCCCTCTGGTAATAAAGAGTGCTGTTTTCTTAGGGGCGAGTTATCTTCTTTGGGAAGGATTGTTCTTAGTTGGGGATGAGATCACAGGTGGCTTGGGCGCTATAAAGGATCCAGCGAAGAGGGCGGAATTTGTGAGATGGCAGTTTGTGCATGGGTGGGAGGGGTACATGCAGCATGGGTTTCCGCATGATATGTTGAAGCCCTTGTCGAATACTACTTTCGATAACCGGTATGATTGTCTCCCACATCGCATGATCTCTACCTAATACCATCCCAGCGCCGGTTGGGGCTGCACGGCAGTCGATGCCCTCACAGCAGCAATTTTACTGGAGGTCCCAGAAGCGGTTGAACTTTCCCTCGATCATATTGCTACTATCGACTGGCAACATGCTTCGTATCCAGGTTTGTCGATTTTCGGATCCACCATTCGCTATCTAGGTGCGATGCTTTCGGCATATGACCTACTCTCAGAAGGCGGACCTCATGAACAACTCCTCGGATCTTCGTCCTCGCATAAGCTGGTCCTGCTGTTACAACAAGCCCGGGCTCTTGCAGACACCCTTTCCCCTAGCTTCGGGACTCCAGAAGGCATCAACACGAACTTCTTGAATATCACCGATGGTACTATCACGTACAAAGGCATTAATGACATCACCGCCATTTCCGGTCTTGTCCTCGAGTGGACGCATCTCTCAGATCTCTCAGGCAATCATACATACTCCGACCTTGCTGTTGAATCAATCCAGCCGCTTCTAGACCCGGAGCCGAGGAATCCGTCTCCATTTCCAGGTCTGCTTCCCAAACACATCAACTGCACAACTGGCGTCTTCGATATAGCAGATATTGGAGGATGGTCGCATGCTGGGGGTGGGATGTACGAAATGCTTCTGAAGCTCTCCATCTACGATCCTGTTCGTTTTGGCTCATATAGAGAAAAATGGATTATAGCGGCTGATTCCACGATCAAGTATCTCGCTAGTCATCCCAGAGATCATCCGGACCTTACCTTCCTCGCAGACTTCAACGGCACACAGCTCATGTACCAGCAAGACCACAGTGGCATGTTTGCCGCTGCTAGCTTCATCCTCGGCGGAATAGTAACTGGTGAGAAGCGATTCCTGGATTTCGGATTGGAGCTAGTGAACACCTACGTCAAGATCTACAGTGCGACCGAAACCGGAATCGGTCCTGAGAGCTTTGGTTGGATCCCCTCGACCTGCGACACTGGCGAGGAAATGCGCAGGGACGTTTGCCACGTGCCCAAAGAGTACACAGACCAGGAGAAATCCGGGTTCGTCAGGCGCGCGGGATATTGGGCAAAGAATACGCGATATCTACTCCGCCCCGAGGTCCTCGAGAGTCTATACTACGCCTATCGCGCGACGAACGACGAGCGGTACCGCGAGATGTCGTGGCGCATTCTCGCGAATGTGGTGACATGGACGAAGGCGGGGAGTGCGTTCGCGGAGCTGGATAACGTTAATATGAAGATGGAAGTTGGAGGGAGAGATGGGAGGAGGGATTGGATGCATAGTTATATGCTCTCTGAGGTGTTCATGTATGCATATATTATACATTTAGATGTAAGTCTTGAGAAAGAGGGGTTAGGGGTGTGGAAGTATGTGCTAACGTGAATCTAGGACGCCCCGTGGCAAGTGCGCAGTGATGGGACGAATGAGTGGGTGTTTAGCACACAGGCGCATCCTATGAGGGTGAAGTCGGTGTAATTGTTTTAATTTTCGAAGAGTCGTGCGACGCCAGCTGTAACGTTATAGTACAGCAGATGAGTCAGCACTACGGTGGCATTCTGCTTTCAGTTACACTAATACATTTGGCGTCACGAGGATTCAGGGCGTCTACCGTAGAACACTAATATCAATACTTTTGAGCAAAATGGTGTACGATAAGAATGGAGAAGTGAAAGCAAATAATTGAGAGGGAAAAGGAGTGTGCAAAGCATCGAGGAGGCAGACTTCTCCCCCCAAGCTAAGTCCTCGTTCACATGATCCCCTTACCTTCACCTTCATTTCCGAGGTGACCATTGCAAAGATTGTTCGTCGAGAGAAGAAGACGTCGAATCAAGCATCTCACTGTTGTCTCACAAACCCCGACTCTTTCATTCATGTGCGCTCCAAACATACTAGCCTCGCCTCGGCCTTCCCGAGTCCAATTGTCTGCAAGTGCCACGAAAGCACCCTTTCCACGCTGATCTTACCTATTCACCCACTCCAAGTTCGACATGGGAAGCCTGCTCCGGCGCGACGGGTAGTCGTTCCTGGGGCGAATCCTTCGACAATATCCGGGGAGCAAAGGCGGTTAATCAATAGGCGTACGGCTTGTTGACATGTCTGCGAGATTGAGGCGTAGGCTGCCTGCTAACAGCTGTTTGTCGCGTGGAAAAAAGCTGCTGAGCAGATTGTTTCGCGACAATTGAACCGACTCATTCGCCCTCAAACGCTGAAACGGTCCCTCAAGTGGCGCGCCCCCAGCCGACCAATCAGAGCTTCAACACACTCTACATGAACCGCGCAATTCCCCTTCCCCGCAAACCACCAAAGGCTTTGGCAGGCACCCTAGCATTGGCATCACGCATCCAAATCTCTTTTGATGAATGACCTGCAGGAACGGCCCAGAAAGTGGAGGCGGGACAAGGGTTGGTTCTCCAGAGTTTGAGAGTATTAACTAAGCTGGATTAGGAATACGCCCCTGAGAACATCACACAGCATGACCATGAGAATTCTCCATCAAACCTTCAAAGTGGGGCTCAACGACAAAGCTTTCTATGTGTACAACTCAGACTCAGGTCTACAGTAGAATTCTCGATAACACTGGGCATGCTCCATATTCCCCATCCGCATCTGACCTACATTCTTACCACGCGCCACACGTCCTGTTCTGTCCTAGATATTCTTCTCGGCCAACAAACCCGGTACCTTAATATCGCGCTCCACCAATCGCACCGCAGCGTCTCTTCATCCCTACCAACTCTCATGACTAGGGCCCGGGCCTTCTCCTAAAACATCTTCTTCTCCAAGTCTCCTGTCGAAAGATGCTGTCATGATTGCGGCGTCATTGGCGGGCTGTTTCATCGATTATGTTCTCGTGTCGTACACTTCTAGAAGGGGACGTCAATCTCCGACAACGTTGGGGTATGGGGGATTGGGAGGCGAGGCTTATTTCGAAGGAGCACATGAGAGCGTGAATGGAACCGGTGGTTGATGCAGCACACATATAAACCCAACCCGTGTCCCTCATTCATTCCTGAGATATCCTATCCCAAAGGTCTTCACTTACAGTCAGTCTTTACTGTATCCACTCGTTCACCAATCCCACGTTCATTCTTTAACAACCCAACTATACTACCGCCGTCGACATGAAGTACACCATCACCCTCTCGGCGCTCTTCGCTCTGGCTGCCGCGCAGTCTATCGCGGATCTGCCCTCCTGTTCGTTGTCTTGCGTCTTGACCGGCGTCACTGCTACGGGCTGCTCGCCGACGGATTTCGCGTGCTCCTGTGGCAAGGCCGACGTCTTGACACCCTCAATCACGCCCTGCGTGAAGAAGGCGTGCAGCGACGCCGACCAAGCTAAGGTTATTTCCACGCTTGAGGGGATCTGCGCTGCGGCCGGTGTCCCGATTACCATCCCTGCGCCTGCGACCAGCGCGGCCCCTGTGCCTAAGCCTTCGAGCGCTGCTCCTAGTATTGAGTCTTCTGGTAAGTTGGTCTTGCAGTTTATATATGAAATATCTGACCATTACCCCAGCTCCCGCCCCTATCCCATCCGCAACCGATGTTGCCATTTCCAGCGCCGCACCTCTGCCCACCGACTCCTGCGTCGTCGTCACCATCACCGTGACTGAGACATCTAGCAAGCCTATCATCCCTGTTGGCCCGACTGCACCGTACCCCACAGGCCCTGCTGGTACTGGTAGTGTTCCTGTGCCGTCTGGAACTGGTGTGTACACCTCGAGCCCGCCTCTCTTCACTGGTGCTGCTGCTGCTGTCAAGGTGCCTGCTGGTATCGCCGGCGCGCTAGGGCTGATGGCTTATCTTTTGTAAGAGATGAATGGAAGGAATGTTTAGGGAAGTAGATGTAGTCTATGGGTAATATTTAATGAAGGTGCATGAGTATGAGTTGGATAGGACTCTTCTGACATGTGATGTGTGATAAGCTTCACATGGCATGTTGTGATATGTAAAATTGAAAGAAGTAGGGGCGCGAGTGCATGAGAGCAGACAACGGACTGTGGATATCCACGATAGAAATGGACAATGGCCCCAGGGGCTTGAGAAAGACGCAAATAAAATATTGTTACCACCCGACAACTTACCATCGTTTGGAACATATTTATCCGCACTGATATTGATCTTGATAAACCTTGGTGCCATATACCCGGGATCGCGTAACAGCCGCAATGTTACCCTTGCCACTCAGGTTCTTGAGCCTACAATTCCCGAGCAATCGCTTCGTCGTTGGCAACCTCGTCGTCGTGCTCCAAAACCGAAGGGGTCTGTGTATTGTCGTCCAGACGAATCTGGCCCTCTTGCGTTTCCGGCATGAAGATGCAGAAGAATAATGCAGTCCAAAGAAGTAGCCTACCAGGATAGTATCAGTGGTTTTTAGTATATGAAAACTGTTACTCAATGAACTCACCAGTTCAGCGCATGTAGATATAAAATAGCAAGATGTATCCTAAGCTGCACAGGTTGTTTCATCCCCAAGAACCCACCATTCCAAATGTCGGCCACCCACACACTCAAATTTGCATTCTTGTCATATCGAGTATTAGAGAAGATAGCGAAGCCGATCACATAGATGGCGAACGCTGCGCCGATCTTAAAGACTTGGTACGTATAATATTGCTCCGATAAGGTGCCTTTGGCTGCTGCAGCACGCTCTACGTGGATGAAGAACGTGGTCAGGATTGAGGTTGCGATCCATCCATAGAGGAGGGAGAAGAGAAATGGAGATCGGAAGGGGAGGAAGATCGCGGCGATGGTGAAGGTGAGGCAGACGGTGGAAAGCGTGAGTTGGCAGCCGTGGAGGATGCGAAGAAATAGCGGAGTTGAGAATGAACCCAGGAATAGATGCGACATGATCCAGATGTATTAGGCGAGGATAGCACGCATAGAGAAAGGGAGCTCAATGCTTTGGCGTTGGAACCGTGAGGTATACTTAAATCGCGGGGTTGTGCTTCACCGGTAGAGCCCGAGGCATTCTGAAGGATTGAGATCCTTGTCTTTTCCATCCCTCTTGAGGCAAACAGCCGAAAATTAGTCTCCTATTATCTAGATCTCGAAAAAACTAATTAGTGGGAATATATTTTAAAATGGCCAGGAGCAGACTAGGTCTATAAGAAAGTCATTGAAGACCACCCACGGCGTTCGGGGAGCCAACAGAACTTTCCGCACTAAGAACCAGAACTATATAGAGCCTGCTCCTTAAAGACATGTTAGGGACCAGGTACGTACCAGGATTATTTTACGGCCGCCATCGAATTTGTATCCATTGAGCAAAGCAACTGGTACATATCCCATGCCATCCCAGTGGCTCCGAAAGAGGTGATCTGGTCAAGGAATGACTCAATAGCATGTTGGATGGCAGATGGCTGGAAGTCATTTGACATTGCTGGAATGGAGAACTCAATCAGAGCGATGTATTTTCTCTCGCCTGTCTCTGTCGAAGTACTTTGCTGGTCGAAGTTGACTCCCGCATACGACTTGCTCGTGCTCCCAAGTCTGGTTGTCTCATCGTCTTGGAGAACAAGATTGAAGCTCACGATGTTGGGAAATTCCGGGACCCGACGATGGAAGACTTGTGTGACTTGTCGGATGAAGACTTCTTCTGTCTCAATTTCTGGCCTGGGAGGGAAGAAAATGATCGAGGCCATCCAATTTCCACAGAGTGCTCTCGCAAAACATATGTTGGGTATCTTCGCTTCAGAGCACACAATGAAGCAGGCAGATCGATTCATTCTCGCTAGTGCTGGCATGAACTCCGCCGTCCTATGAGTGGGTGAGTTCAAAGCAGCAATGTATTGCTCAGAACGGAGGTCTTCGAGTTTTGATACTTCGTAACAGGCGAAATATGCTCGGACCTGGTTACTATTGACTTGCCCGCAATATCTCCGCGCTCGTGTGAAGCCTGGGAGCTGAAGGCGTTCTACAAGGTGTTCATTCGTCCACCAGTCGTTCAGTGCATCTTCATTGATTGTGGCCGTGTCGATGTTTCCCCACAATACAAGAAGAGCTTCGCCATAAAGCGCTGGCTGCAACATTTTGAAATCGATGTGAGTTCGGATGTCAACTAAGCCAAGAAGAGTAAGTTTTAAGATGAGCCGATATTTTCTGGGTTAGCGGCTATATGTTGAGCATACGGTTTGCGTGTCTGCAGCAAGCAGGATGTGGGAGAGGGTATTAAGGTGTGTATTGTGTGCGATATATGCGCAGCTGATAAATTTATGACAGACTGGTTAGCTAGTGACATATCCACGACTGTATGGTGTCCTGGGCTTACAGAAACAATCGTGGATTAGATGAAGTCCAAGAAGAGTGTGATGGAATCAGGTGCACAAACCTCGGCCTGGAAAATTTAAGTGGATGCGAGGCAGAGTTTTCCGGCTTGGCACAACGACAGCTCGACACGACCTCCTATTCAATCGCTTCTCCCCTTTCCAACGATTCTGCATACCTCATCGAGTGACCGTGTGAATATGATAGCCCGAAGGCTCATACACACCTACCTGCCCTATCTTCTCTGCCGCAAGAGCTTGACAAGATCTAGGCAGGCCTTTTGCTCGCACATAGCAATTAATACAGCATAGAGCTGCTCCAGTTGGCGTAAGGTTGCCCTTCGTCATCAAGTGGTAGAACTTAATCGATTGCCTTCCCCCAAAAGCTTTTTGCATCGGTAACGACCATGCATCCTCGCGCTGCACCAACAGTGGAACCCCATGTACCTGCAATCGTCTTGCGCTTCATAATGCAGCGGACGAGTAATACTGCACTGCTTAGCGAACAGCACACGAAGAGAGATGATGAAGCCGTAGTGTTGGCTCCACTTACTCTTCACATCTCAAATCCCTCATATCTGGGATGGTGGGATGGGACGTTTGTGCCTCGTCTCACGTTGTCCAGGTGGTGTAGCAAAATCCATGATGACTTTCAGATGCCCTAGCAACATCAGGGCTGCTCCAACTGTGTCCATATCACGTCAAAGCCATCGCTCGGTGCCTGCAGGCTGGGACTGCCGAAGATGCCGATATCAACAATACAAATAGGAATCTGGCGAGGCTAGCTAATGATCTTCAGGAGGGAATGAAAAGCTTGAGGTCGAACATGGATTAGCGAGGCATCCGTCCAAAACATCTACCAATCACGGCATTGCGTTAACCCCTGAATCTGTACAAAGACCCACTTCACATGATGTTCTACGAAATAATGTTCTCCTTAGGGCCTAGTCTTGCCTCAGGCTTAGAACCAGAGACAAGATAATTCAGGAGGTGTTCAGATGGTGTTTAAATTGAGGAACACCCTCGCGACGCCTCCAAGCCTCTTCAACGGCCTCGTATTTACATTTTTCGTTCATCACACTCTTTTGCAGCTCTAATTTTCAACTCGTTTAACTAAGCCACTCTTTTAGCTTAATAACATTTACTAGTCCAGACTTGCTCAGCACTCAATCTGTCACCATGCACCAATCACTTGCCATCCTCTCTATCCTCGCCAGCTCGGCTTTCGCCGCGAATAGCACCATCGAATTCTTCTTTCCTGGTGGCTATGAGGGAACCGACCCTGTCGCCTCTGTTGTCGCCGCCAACCCGACAGCCACCACCCTCCACTTGGCCTGCCCCACTGGAACCGATTCCACCGAGTGCGGCTTTGGCTCGGGTTTCGAATACAAAATCATCTCAACTACCGTTTACGAAGCGACACTGTCCGAAGAAGGCTTCCTCATGACTTTCAGCTGTGATCATAACACCAAGGCGTCGGAGATGAGCTGTGCAGTCTCTATCGGCGGAGAAAACGCAAACGACCCTGGAGCCACCACTGCCGTGCTTTCGGCCGACCAGATCGCCTTCCTTACTGCGACGGTTACTGCCGGCGAGACGCTGTTGGGTGCCGCTGAGACTCGCGCTGCCGCGACCGGCGTTTCGACTCTAACTCCTACTGGCGCAAGCACTGGGATAATAGCTGTTAGCACTGGGATAATTGCTGCTAGCACTGGGCTGAAAACCACTGCGTCGGCGTCGACAACAGCACTGGCCTCCGGAGCTTCAGGCGCAGAGCCTGCTGCGGCAACCACCAATGCGGCGTACCGGTACAGCGTCGAGGGGTCTGCGCTCCTTGCTTTGGTAGGTGCTGCGGCTGTGAACATGTGGTAGACGTTGTAGGAATGGTGGTGGGGAGGATTTGTGAGGAAAGAAATGGCATTCAAGATACCCTACATATGCATAGCATGGAATAGACTGGTGCATCGAAATAAACATGAATATCTCACTACGTTATGTCTGTGTCTGTCGTGGGCTCATCCTGGTTGCTGGTACCTGAGACATTGAATCTTGCAAACCATGCCAGCACGTGAGTGCACGCGCCACGCGTTTAGGTGCCTTCATTTCTTTCGTTCAGGTTCCAGTCTATCTATCCCATTTCTTTCGACCTCTAACCACCTGCTATCATCGATCATTGGCCATCTTTACCCCACTCGGTAACACACATCATTCAAGGATCACCCGCAATATCCGCGCTATGATGCCACCTGCACTCCCAAACCAAACCACATGAGTGCTCGACCTGCTGCGCGAACTTATCGCTGAGATCCTCGACAATCTTGGCTCTTGGTATGAAAAATGGCAGTTTGCTCTCGCTTTGCCACAAGTCTTCAATCTCATTGCCCTGCTCGAAGACTTGCACACAAAGGGCTATTCTTGCTAGTTTCAAAGAGATATAGTGAGTACTAGTCCAGTATTGTCTGTCCTTCCCGATTTTCCGCTACTTGTACAGTGAATACAAAAGGTCAAGTTTTCTCTTAACGACTGTGTCAGCCAAAAGATACAATTGAGGGAGAGAAAGATGCCCTCTACTATTGCTGTTCACGTTGAAAATTATTGACACACTCGCGCGCCGAGTTTAACTAGAAATAAACACTAGATTTTGAAATTCGCTAAGAACAGGATGTGAACTGTCCATTTTCTTTCTACTCTGGGCATTAGCACATCACATCCAGCACGTTTAGATCCTATGGAATAGCGCGTACGGCGTTGAATAATTTGTAACTGCAGCGCTCCCAGTGTTCTCATTATTCCGGTTACAAACGCGATCGCTGGAAAGCCTACCTCTGTCTAGTCTGTCTGACGATATAGTGCCCTATGGTGATGGAGAGTCGGAAGATTCCAATATTGCTTTATTCCTATCTTTGATATTCACGATTCCGTCTATCAGGCATTTCCCTTTGGTTGCTAAGGAGAATGATCCTAGCAAGTTGTTGCACCCCGCTCAACATCTCACTCAACATCTCACTCGAGTGATATGTGCAACAATCAACACGGAGTGTCGCCCCGAAATTACCTCCAATATGTTCTGATGTATAACGGGCCTACAGTATTCGATTGCATTATCTCAAAGGAAGCTCTGGAAATTTCTCGGTTGGCCACAATTTATACGAATGTGGGAAACGACAATATAAAGACACCCTGGTGGATCTTCGGCATGTGGTTCCAAACAATGGGGAGCTACAGTGGCATAAGTCGATTAATTGCGTCAAAATCCTCGAATTGGATCACTTCAGCACTTCCCGCTTGAAAGGGCTCGAAGTATTTCCACTTATTCTTTGGAAAGATGCCAATGCCGATGGCTTGGATATCTTCTTAGATAACACCGGAACCCATAGAAGGGTCGCTGAAGTTGAAAATATCTACCCACGCACTCGCCGTCTGGACTTACGTGAAATATTCCCTTCGTTCCTACAAAATTTCCTCTTTACGTGGATATTCGAGGCGTCTACGAAGTTGTAATATTCTACACATTATCTTGAGGCTACCCAGAAGAGCAGCTTTCCAGACCCTGCACATATTGCTGAACCGTCAGGTCTTGGAGGAGATCGCCCGAGCGTTTACGTGAAATTAAAACCTAGGGTCACTGTTGAAAATAGACTCGCACTCTTATCCTTGTAAAGGAGTAAATATTGATGCTTAGGAAAGTAATGAAGATGGGTTTGTTATACGGAAGGTTTTCAACCTTCCCACTCGTCAAGTTAATTTACGACCTGAAGGTATTTGATTTACCTTTGAATGTAAGCTACAGAGTAGGTTATCGCTAAAACTGCTCCGGGTAATGTACGAATACGTAGGCTGACGCATGCTCAAATTACCCGAATGCATTTAATGGCGTTGACAATCACGCCTAGGTTGAAAAACAAGAATTCAATGAACAACAAGAAACAGAAAGTTTACTTCATCAGCTGCTATATTACACATGAAGACGGCGTAAAAATGTCTCTTAGCCTTTATAGTAGTATTACAGGCCAAGGTACCTCGCTAGTGTTAGATTTATAGGTGACGTCATCGTTGAGGACCTCATTTCAAGTTGCTAAACCTTCGCCTTCTTCTCTTGAGCCAACCTTGTGCGCAGCAGAAGACCTTGCACAGTAATGAACAACGAAGAGGTCGACATCATAGCAGCTGCAAGAGTTCTATAAACATACCTGTCAGTTAAGCTTCAACGCGATGGAAATATGTCCACTTACGGGGAAATATGAACACCGAAGGTTGCTCCAAGTCCAGCAGCCAACGAAACAGCAACAATATTGTACAGAATCACCCACGCAATATTCGTTGAGACTTGTTGCATTGTCATCTTCGAAATCTCCAAGAGGGTGATAATTGATTCAAGCTGGGGCTGCAGCAAGAGCACACTGCCGCCAGAGGTCAGACATTTCCGGCCATTTGACATCATGACGCCGACGTCTGCGGCTGCGAGACTGGGGCCATCATTCATACCATCACCGATCTGGGAGACTTAGCGGGAGCTTTAGTGCGTTCAGTTTGGGAAGCTTACCATGAGAACTTTGCCGCCTTTGTCTTGTATCATCTTGATATGTCTGAGCTTTGCCTCTGGGGTTGCAGCAGAGTCTAGGACGGGGATGCCAAGCTCTTTGGATATGCGATTCGCCTCGGCGGGTTGGTCGCCGGTAAGCTAAGTGAATTCAGTTAGAAGACGAATAGGTGGAAGAAGATTGCGTCCGACCTACCATGCTAACTTCGAGTCCTTGAATTTTCAACGCATTGATGGTGAGTTTTGCATCTGGTCTCACTGCATCCTGCAGAATAATGGATGCTGCAATGTTTCCATCTACACCAACAAAAACAACAAAACCTTCGTTTACGATATCCACTGGCAGAGCCTCAACTCCCGTCACATCGTTATCTTTCATCCAGGCTAGATTTCCAACGCAAACTACTTTCCAAAGCCCATCTCCCAAATTGACTTCACACTTCACGCCTCTTCCCCCAGTCTCAACTAGTTTTCTCGCGCCGCCAAAGTCCTGGTATGCTTTCCACAGGTCACCTGACATCGACAACATTCTGCGGAAGATTGCCATTGCTAGGGGATGCGCCGACATTCCCTTTTCTTCGGCGGCGCAGATGAGAGTTGCGAGTTTGTTCTCGCTGTCTTTCCAGCGGTTGTTGATGGAAATGTCGCTTACTGTTAGGATACCGCGTGTGAGTGTACCTGTTTTATCCATGACGATATGGGTGATGAATTTGAGGCGCTCCATAGTTTCGCCACCTTCCAGCATAAGGATACCTTTTCGCCATGAGACGTCTACAAAATGTTAGGAACCAAACGATCGGGAACGCTGTAGAAATACATTTACCAATACCGGCCATTACGGCACAAGGGGTAGCTAAACCAAGAGCGCAAGGACACGCCGCCGTGAGAACTGTCATCAATTTCCGGCCTGTGACATCAACCGCGTCCATCCATCCAGCGCCCTGCTCAGTCGCAGAAAAGAACGTGTACATCGCTGTCAATGTCGAGATCATAAAGATAATACTGACAAAGTACTGCGTTATAACATCAACACGATGTTGCACCGATATCTTCGTACTCAGCGAATTCTCCACACTCCTCACTAGCTGTACAAGGAAGCTCCCCTGGAAGTCCTGGTTGACCCTCGCAATCAACTGATTCGGCCCATTCCGCGACCCAGCTAGCAGTTGGTCACCTTCCTCCTTGGTTTTTGGCAAAGGCTCGCCGGTTATCACAGCCTCGTTGACGTGCGACTTCCCAGACATAACATAGCAGTCGCATGGCACGATGTTGAAGGCGTCGATGACGATTTCATCACCTGAGCGCACGATGGAAGTTGGGACACGCTTTTTGCTCAGTTTGGCGAGTTTCACGGAGGAGGTTTGGTCGAGGAGGGAGTACAGCCCAGCGAATGTGTCGGTGGCTCGTCGTCGCGATAGAAGATCCATGTATCGCCCAACTGTGATAATGAGGAGGACTCCGATGATGGTGTCGAAGTACAGCGCGTCTGACCTCGGATTGGTCTGGAACATATCGAGCAAATTCAAAGAAAGACCAACGGCGGTTGACGCGGTGATGAGGGTGTGCATATTGACCCTCATATGCCAAGCCGCTGTCACCGCGTTCCTGAAGATCCAATTCCCATATCTCGCGGCCGCTATTGCTGTGAGGTGGAACAACGCAATAGGCCTGCTGAAACGAATAATTGGAGACACCAGAAACCAATCGAGTCCAGCGTAATCCGGCAGTGTCCCCAGCGCGAAGATGACTGCAGAGAAGAGCGAGAGCCCTATCAGAGAACTTCGCAGGGTCGCCAGTTCTGTAGTATGCTGTAGCGTCTGTATCTTTTGCGCGCCCGCTCGCTCTCCAATCTCGGCATCATATCCAACATCCCTAATCGCTTCCACAATATCTCCCTGTTTCGTGTCCTTTTCGTGCAAAATTCTTGCTTCTTGGAAAGGTAACGAGACCAAGACTTCGTTTACCCCCGGGACGCTTTTCAGCGCAGACTCCACCGTTAATGTACACGCCGCACATGTCATTCCAGATATTGAAACAATCGTAACACATGATTCATTATTGTCCTGCTTCTGCGAATAGATGAGCTCTTCTTCGTCATCGTACGTATGTTCGACCGACTCGTTGTATTGCAAGTGGAGATTTATGTCGAGCGCGTCACAGCTGCGGATGATGAAGGCGATCATCGACGCTGCGATGTAGCAGCATGCCATGGTGAGTTCGAGTTCAAGTTCGAAGGTTTTGCCGGATTTTCGACGGGCGCGCACTCTTATTAGCAACGCCGTTGTGGTTCTTCCACGCTTGGATCCTCCGATGCAGCAGCTCTCAAAACTTTGTTCAAGTCAAAATTGCAACCTATCCGCGACAACAACGAACAAGAATCGACGATCTTAATCTGAGATCCAGAGCCCCTCCAGCATCCCCATGAGGCACTGGAACAAAGTGCTGACTAGACTACCGAGGCTGGGAATGATTGGGGTCCGGGGAATAAGTGCGGGGTGGCAGTTAGCCTGGGCACGGACGACATCCGTGTTCACGGTCCGCCTTCTATGCATGCAAGAAAGGAAGTGAAGAAGGAAGAAAGATCCGTGCATAGAACTCAAGATGACCGGATGTCTCGGTGTTGCCATCAGCTTGTACGAGTCCACGACCGGCGACCGTCGCTATGAAGAGAAAGGCTCGCTCGACTTCCACAAGCGCTCCTACGGCGACCTTGTAGACACAGAATATGGTGACGAACAACTACTGCCTCCTCCCCTGTGAGCCAAATTGGACATACAGCCTGTGCAACCTGGTTGGAATAGCCAGCCTCATTATCATTTTGCTTATGCTAGGCAACGACTACACTGAGAAGATTAAGCCCTGTTTCCAATGTGCTTTCGAGGACGAAATGACCGAGCCGATAGTCGCATTATACCCATCCGCTCGCCCATTCTGAGCACATTACTTACGACAACGAGGTCTTCCCTGTCATTGCTGCGCCGTCTGGCTCGGTATACATAAAGGGTCTCTCGCCTACAACTCAAGCAAGCTTATTTGCTTGAATTGCAGGTAACACCGCCTGGGAAAAAGAACGATAGATGTATTGTTAAGTTAGCAGATTAGCTGATCCCGTGGCAAGCTAAAGCAACGTTTGGCCGTCGCAACGCGCACAAATAGGTGGGCTGATTTTGGTTGGCTTAAGGTATGTGCTTGTCCCTTGGGTAGCTAAGCTCTAACGATAAGACCGATAGATCAAGGCGCTAGAGGTTGCTGGCGGATAGGGCCGGCGATGGCTCTAAAGTTTATGCCAGATGTTAGCCTTTGACCCCAAAAACTTGTACGGCCCTCTACGCATTGCCACTCCTTCTGTCAGTGTAGAAGTGACTTACAGAGGCGGCGGCGCATGGGCGGGGGAGGTTAGGGTTGAGGGCGAAGGCGGCGAGGGGACGACGGTGGCCACATTTTCGCGTTGTAAGAGAGATGAGAAAACCATCGGGGACCCTTTGGTTTTATTGTTCTCAGATGCTATCAATGCCTACTTCCCTATGTTGGCTGATGCCTACGTTGCTCTACCCCCAAACAAAACATCTCGACTGCTGGCTTCCTCATTTGATACCACTATTACTTATGACAAGCAGTTATTTGAGCAGAGAGGTAAAAGCGGGTTGTAATGCAAGATAACTAGGTGACGAGTTGAAGTAGCTCGGCAGAATGGTTATATACACGGTCACGCGGCTGAAAAATAAATCCGAACTCACAAATACCCCACCAAAGGGGGGGTTTTTTTTTTTGGCATATTTTGTAGGAAGTCGGTGCGGCAGTGTAGTAATTTATATACAAAATCAATACCCAGTAATCCTGCTGTCCATCTCGATACAATCCTTGGGTTTTGGGGCATAGATCTCACGCGTTCGTTGATAAATGCTTGGGAAACGCTGCCCCAACCTTCAATTGCCAGCTCCCTTGTTTCCAACTCATCCCAATGTGGGAACCTTTTGAGGTATTGTTTAGGGGGTAACTAGCAGTTTTCAATAGGCGATAAATCGGGGGAGTTGTGGCAATTGAAATAGGACTCTAGACCGCGCTGCTTCTTCCAGGTGCGAACAATATTGGTCTTCCCAGTGCCATGCCCTGCGTCACCATCCTCCTCAAGCACAAAGTCGTCACCGCGATCGATCCAGGGCTTGACAATTGGCTTAAGGATTTGGTCTCTATACGCCTTAAGGCTCATCTTTCCGTTTTTGTTTCCTGGTATGTTGTAGAAGTAGAGATTAGACTTGAAGTTATACCCAACAGCAGCCCAAGAATGTGCCCTTTCAAAGTGCCTCTCGTCGTCGCGATTACGATGTTCTTGTATACAATCTGCTTAGTATCTCTCGGCTAGTTTCCTAATTATACGCTGCTTGCCCTGTGGTCCTACACCCCAATGCACCTCGTCGGAAAATCACACTCTATGCCAATCTTCTGGTTGGGGTAATGCTCTAACAGAACTGTACTCCACTCCTTTCAATCCTTCCCAGTTCTTGGAGACACCCATCCTTTTTGACAGGCAATACACTTGTGATAATCCATTGATCCCATGCCACGTTATAGTGTTCTGCCAGAGACGTCAAGGCCTGTTTCCTCAGCAAGTTGATCCTATGTGAGACATTAATTGAGCTCTGGCTGATCTTTACAGGGACGTCGATGAACGTTAACGTTGTGCTGGCTGGTTTTGTGCTGCAGCAGGTTGAAGTAGAGCTTTTATTTATCCCCTAAATCAGCTTGGTGGCAGTTGCTGTCCATACCTGTCACCCATTATGAGAGAAGATGGATGCTGGGTTGGCTGATGAAGCGAGTAACCTAGCTCTCGCTCACTGGCTTCTTGGCTATTGTTGACGCGAAATTTTGTATTATCTCTCATGTAAGAGGAATATGATGCGCTGTGAGTCCTTCTATATACTTCACAAGCTCCCGCTCTTGTTGTGAACTTGGTCGCGTGTGGTTGTGTTGCAGCTCTGTGCCTTCGCGTCAAAGTTGAGCGCACAACACCATGCTTGTGCGCTATTTTGGTATAGCAGAGTTCTTCACCAGACTTCAGCGACTCTATATCTGCAAGCGCGTCGTCAATTGGAGCCATAATGGTGGAGTTGTGAGGTTGAGAAGTTTGACGTGTTTGCGCACCGCGCGCACGGACACGGTAAAGCGACTTGGCATTTTAGCGTATGCAGAATTCGCGCAAAGCTTGGCAAATGTCAATCGTTCGAATCCCACCCCAAAATCACAGCCAAATTGACGAAATCCGCGAATCACCGCCATATCGTCCCTATATCACGTGTAGGTAATTGAGGCAGTAAATATACGTGCACAGGCCTATACTCACAACTTTTTTAGTGTTGTAGGTCACCATGCAACGCGCAGAAGGACTTAATTTAAGCAGGGCTCCAACGGGCACGCGTCTCCCAGTTTATCACCCGCCTGTACCAAATCAACCTATCTCTTCAAGGCACGGCCATCAGTATGCCCACAAGCGATCGCGCGTATATCATCTGCTGGTCCAGGCCGTCGACTTCGCAGAGATCCAAGAGCGGGTCGGCGTCAACTACAGCTTCGTGTATCGGATCCACCGCAACCTTATGACATATGGAACCATACAGAAACCACGACTAAGGAAGCTGGGGAGGCGCCCAAACCTCACAAGGGCGGACAGAGACGCGTTGTTTGAGGAGCTCTGCCAGCACGGCTGGATGATGCAAGATGAGATAGTCCACTGGCTGCTCTACGAGCGCGGCGTTGCGGTTGATCAGTCCACTGTCTCTCGTACGCTTGATGCAGAGGGATGGAATAGGAAGGCTCTGCGGTTGATTTCACTGAATCGGAGTGAGGAGTTGCGCGACGCCTATCGCGAAGCAATGTCGAGGTATACTGCGGACGAGTTAGTATTTATTGACGAGTCAATTTTTTGCGAGAAGACTGGCTGGAGGCATCGCGCTTATGGCCCAATTGGTGAAGAGAATCGGTGGATTGGGGACGCCCGGCGTGGGAAGTCCTGGTCCATCCTACCTGCCTATACTCTCAAGAACGGATACCTAGATTGCACTGCCTTCAAGGAGGGCTACTTCAAGGCCGAGGAGATTGTGGACTGGCTGCAAACTCAGTTGTTGCCAGCGATTGATCGGGAGATGGAAGGAAGAACCTGCTGCATTGTGCTTGACAATTGTTCAACGCATTGCAACGCGGTGATTAGTGACACTATTAGAAGAGGAGGACATACAGTACAGTACCTGCCACCGTACTCGCCAGATTACAACCCAATTGAGCTCACCTTCTTAGTGCTAAAAGCCTGGATTTGTTGCCACTATTATCACCACCGCCACGAGTTTGAGAACTTCGGAGACTTCCTGCGCTGGTCAGTAAGGACAAGTCGCTGCGATAGGTTTTCTGCTAAGCACTTCCAGCATGCTGCTGGCGGTGGGCTGTACGTTGAGGAAGCTGTACTTGACAGAGCGAGGGTAGTAATGAGGGCGTACGAGAGGGGAGAAGGTAACGATTTAGTAGTGCAAATAACAGCATGATATTTGTGATGTTTGGCTAGGAAAAATTGTACAAAATGCAGGACAGAATTAACTCATAAATTCACCTTGGATAAAGCCTCCTCCACCAACTTGCAACTCTAATAGAGCTCCTGCTGCTTTTGCCTGTTTGTTTGCCCAAAACTCTGCTTTAAACTGCTTTAAGAAGCGCTTAAAACTCCTTACTATGCCATCTGGTATACCACATCTTTCGCTGGTTGCTAGTTTGTACATATCTAAGCCAGTCCGCTCCATCGCCTTTAGGTCCTCTAAACACCAGTAATTGTTTAGCGCTATCTCCTTAGCCTGTAGGAAATCAGCACGGCGCGCCTCTGTCTTCTGGCGATCTATAATCCAGTCAAAGAAGTGCTCTACGAGGTCGTAATCATCCTCTGTCTCGTCAATAGGGCTGGATAGCTGCTGCGTAACAGGTGCGAGCGTAGGGGCTGAGAATGATCGCGGTGCAACACTAGTAGGTGTTGCCGTATACGGCCGTACTCCATACTGTGTGGTTTGACTTTGTATAGGAATCTGCAGTGTAGATGACCGGTCCATATAAAGGGAAGCCTCATTTTGGCGTCGTCAACTAATCTCCTCTCTCTCGCGATCTAGCTTCTCCATATCCCTGCGTTGTTTCTCCTCCATCCGAGCCTCCATCCTCTCCTGCATGACCTCCATTCTCTCCTCCATCATACCCCGTTGATACGCCATCTGCATCTCTTCAAATTGCGCCCTCTGCTCCTCCATATTTTGCCTGCTACGCTGCGCTGGCGTTAGCTTGTTTGATGTGAGGTTACCTCTCTCAACTGGGCCTTTTAAATAGATGCGGATTTTTAGCAGCTCAGAGGGGACATCCTCCGTGACACCAGGATCATTACGCTCCATCGCAGAGGCCCAAGAATCAATGTCGGAACCACTAAGTTTAAAGTGTAAACCAGGCTTCTCATGGCTATTGTAGTAGCAGAAATTCGCATAGTTTGGGCAGGTAGTATCATCGCATCGCCTCTTGTTGTGTATGGTTTGGATAAGCTCACCGCGTTTCTTGTAACCGTCAAGAGCTGTAATAGCGTTGATCTGCTTAAGCTGCTTTGTGCAATCGTTGCGACCTCCATCACCTGGCGTGGCTAGTGAGCTCTGTGGATTTTTCTCCTTCTTCCTATCCACTCTAGGTTTGGCAAACTCAGTGAGGGCAGCGCACTTGACCCAGATCTCAAAGGTAATCCGCACTGGCCAGTTGCGATGTGTGTAGTACTAGGAGTCAGATATATCAAGTATCTGCTCAAGAGTAAGGTCTCCAAAATCCTCAATAGACTAGTTCGTGTTAACACCTCTGCTAGCCATGGATTTTATAATCACCATCCAAGACTCAAAGTCAAAGTCTTCCTCACCAGCCTTCTCCTCTGCGGCCTTAATCACCATGGCTTCTATCCATCCAAGACCCCTCTCTACAAGCACTGAGCGCTTCATATCACCCTTCGCGTCTAAAAGAACCGGCGCCTTGTTTACCCATACTTTGACTACTGGGTTGATGATATACTCCACATCAACGTCGCGGCTCACACGGTAGTCAATCTCCTCCTCCTCCATAAATTCCTGCGCGGCGAACGTGTCCAGCGTCTCCAGGCCGCGCTGGCGGAGGGCACGCTGTAAGTCTTTTTTTGCAAGCTCACGACGCAAGCCTTCTGCTGACAGCGGCTGCCCATCATACCCATGCGTACGCGGTGGGCCTACAGTACTTTTCGAGCGCTGGCGTGGCTGCTCCTCATACGCGCCCTCGTCGTCGTCCTCCTCCATCGCATCATCAACCTCACCACTAGTGCCTTCATCTTCCTCACCAACGGTATCCTCGAACTGCAGCAGGCGCCGGCCAGCAGCCATCCGCCTGGCATGAGCGAGCTCCGCCTCCAGCTGCTCTATTTGCGCATCCAATCCTCCAGCCGGACGCTTCGACGTCACTACACCAGAGCGAGCAGCCTGCGCTTTCTGTGGTGCCTTTGGCGGTCGTGCAGGCGTGGAGCCAGCACGTCCACCGCCTCTACCACCGGCCGCCCTGCCACCGCGACGCGCCGGGCCTCTTCGAGTTGGCGCAGCTGGCGTAGCTTGGATATCCTCAAAGGCGGCAAGGCTGTTCGAATTAGCCTTCTGGCCTCTCTCCGAGCGACGGGAGGGCTGCTGGTTGCCTCTGGGTGCCTTTGGTGGCATCTCGCGGTACGGAGCGAATCGATGGAGTACGCGGAATCTCTGCAAGTGGGACACCAAAAATATCGTCAGTATAGGCCCATACACGTATATTTACAACCTCACTAACCAAGCGACGGCCCTCGCCCATGTGCGGGGTGTAATGTAGGAAATTCACGAAAATCGGTAATTTGGCTGTGATTTTGGGGTGGGATTCGAACGATTGACATTTGCCAAGCTTTGCGCGAATTCTGCATACGCTAATTACCGGTAGCGCGAACGTTAAGGCTCGTGGCACGCACGTGGCAGGGATCAAAGTCCCCTGAAACCCGACACGAAACTTTCTAGCACGGATGAGGATGAC
Organism: Beverwykella pulmonaria; assembly: GCA_001599595.1. Taxonomy (NCBI): domain Eukaryota; kingdom Fungi; phylum Ascomycota; class Dothideomycetes; order Pleosporales; family Melanommataceae; genus Beverwykella; species Beverwykella pulmonaria. The sequence goes on from BCHH01000003.1 coordinate 3,333,925, forward strand.
GCTTGACTAGTAGAGACAAGCTGCGCGAGAAACTGCATGCGTGTTCGCGCGACAACTCACCACCACCACACAAGATAACAAAATACGAACCCAAACACCCTCACAGGCCGCACTCCATTGTTGTGTGTCAACCCAGCCAGTCACCACGCTACCACAACATGCCAGGAGCACAAGCGACAAAATCGGCCGACGTCGTCAAATCTGAACTGGGCCTAAGCAACGCGCAGTACGAGGTGATATACGGAGACGTGGCAATGATGATGCGTGAGAAGGGAATACTTGGGCACCAACTGCGAAGCATACAGGCGAAAGTAGAGGCACGAAGGATAGGGTCGGATATACGACGCGACCACCGCGAGACGCTGGGCGGAGTACCAGACACGATATTCGATAAGAACATGTTGCGAATAGCGCAGAGAGTCAACTACAACATCCGTAGGGTCAAGCGTCGGACACAGGCAAGCACGAGGTCGAGGGCGGAGGGAGAGGAAAGCTCATCAAGGCAAACGAACAGTCCGACGCCGCATATGCCTAGTATAAAGACACTCCAGACCACAACACCATCTCGACTTGAGGGAGAGGAAAAGAGTGCGACAGCGGCCACAATCCGTGCGGCATCCCTAGAGTCATCGACGGAGCTAGACACTGCATGGAAGAAGGACGGAAGCAAAGACGCTGCAGACTAGCTGCATGATATACAGTGCTGTAGGCTCCGTACATGCTAGACTAAGAGTCCGAACGGCGAAGATTTCGGGAGACGTGCCACATAACAGGAACTTGGGAAGAGGAGACAAGGAAATAATGCAAAGGACAACAAGACAAGAGCAAGCGGTACTGTAATAGCCAGTACGGCATTGGTCTAATCAACAAGGCGGAGCAATTACTGCCTAAGGGCTGGTTAATAATGATACACACCATATAAGGCCGGTTCGGGCCTGTACAGAGGCAATATGGCTCAGGTGTCATGTGATTCAGTCTATTACCCCCAACGTGGCTTGGCAGCGATTGTCTCTCCTACAATACACTTACTCTCAACCCTATTAGTGCGACACAACCTTACATTTGTACAGCTTTTGGCCAATTGGGTCTCTTATAGCCTATAAGAGCCATTCCCGTTAAGACAACGCCTATCTGGAAGCTTGTTTCGTCAAAGTCGTAGGTGTTCTTATTAGTAATGCCGTACTTTGTCCTTGAATTGCGCACAAGTATAAGCCACGGCGCCGAAACTTCAAGATGCTTGCGATCATATTTTTGATTAAGTTGTGTTTTAAGCTCTAGGATGCGCTTGACAAAGCTTCCTCGCCACTTATTGCCAACCTGGCTACCACCGCGCTGAGCAAATAGTTTGTTGGCATTATCTCGCACCTCGCTCAATTGAGGCAGAGATCCTCGCGAATCTAGGTCAATTATGTATTGGACGGTGACTAATTCCTCGAGTTTTGTAAGCTTCTTTGAATCAGGCCCACAATCGCGTGGTGTAGTTGTTCCAGCGCGTCGATCCCTGAGTGTGCTTCTGTGTACATTATACATTGCAATAGCGCGTTGCTCGCTCTTAAGATGATGTCGATCAATATCTAAGATAGTAGGAAACATCCTGCCTTCGTTGTGGATTGACTACGTGTTGTGTTATCGTCGCATGGTGGTTGATAATTGGCACGTCGCTTTTTTGGGTGAAGTGGATGGTCCATCAGTCTCGACGGCGAGCTTCCAGTATCGAATACGTTATCGTTAACTACTTGACCAGATCCAATTCGTGGGGGTTTTCAACCACCAACCTAAACCCCTCTACCTTCCTCTGCCCTCCTCAGCTGCGCAAGTGCTTCATCAACCAACTTCTTCGTTGCCTGGTTCCTAAATTTAGCCTGACTGTCTAGCAATCCCTGCCTGTACCTCTCCCAGTCTTCCCTTTCCCAATCTGGCAGTTCTTTGTCTTGAACGTTGGCCCATAGCTTGTCTGCGGCGAAATTATACCACAGACAGGCCACCCTTACAGCATGGTGAGTGGAAGCGACTGGAGTGTCCCAAGGCCCGAACGCGAGTTTGAAGACTATACGAGCCCAGAATGAAAAATCCAAATGTATGGAGGCTGAGGATGCCGTGAGCTGTGCCGCGAAAGCGTTTACATTTTCCAATCGCTTTCGCTCCTCGGGCGTGTTCCTGGGATCAAGGGGATCTAGTTATTCGTCAGCGTTGGCATTTCTTTATATCACGTGCCGCCATCTCCTCAGGGACATGAAAGTTTTGTCAAGAGGTTAAAAATTTACCTCTTAACACCTTATTGCAAGTACCCGAAGTTACGCCCAGGTAACTTTACTCAAGTGTAGAAACCATGGAAGCCAGAAGAAGCTTACCCTGACTTTGCAACTCATCGCCAAACGTGTACCCAAAAGTAGGTAGATCCGCCCAGACAAGATCACCATCGTATCTTAGCGACTCTCCTGTCTCCTTGTCTTCAATTGTCGCCTTTTGAAGCTCGTTAACGAATGTTACGAGCTTCGCTTGTTGCTCTGGCGAGCTACGTGTAGCTACCTCCAATACGCAGCAGGCTGTATCGTAGAGATGGCTGCCCAGAGTATCAGAATCGCGGCTCGATGTTGTTAGCTCCAGTATCTTCTGTAATGAATCTGCAGGCGCAATGTCTGGCTTCTCCACGAGAGTGGACACGATCTGGAACTCGGGCTTCTCCGCCACCTCGGCGATGAACTCTGCGCGTCGCTGACGTTTAGACTCTCGGGTCAGTAGATGGGGAGGCATCGTCAGAATTTCAGAACAGGAAAACGGGCGACGAGGAAAAATACTGTTGGTGAGAGTGAGATTGAGGCGCAATGGGTGCTAATTAGAACCTTAACCGGGCTTGGGTGTGACATGGACCCCACCGGACCGGACTTTACCTCAGCCTCCACTTCGATCGTTCATCTCAGACACTGACCGCCCCTCTGCCATCTCCTCGAACAGTACTCCCATCAACACCCTATTCTAGGTTCTTCAAATTAGGCATACTACGATGCCGGCCCTCGCAATTATTTCTCTGTTCGGGCTTGAAGTGTCCGGTCCAACCGTTTTCGGGCTTACACTAACGACTACTCCAGATAGGTCGCTCAGATAATTTCCATCGATTTCAAGACTCCGGTCCCCATCCTCGCAGTCGCAAAATAGATCTGCCGACGGTCGGAGACAATTGTGGATTGCCACAAAATTCCTTCCACCAGTCCCTCCGTTTACCGACTTGGCCCCCACTCGGCCGCTCTCTCTACAGCAAGGTCAGTGTTAATTTTAGCATAATTTGAACATTCACTTGAAGAGAATGTCGATTTACGCAGGTTGTAGAGGTATAGTAAAGGCCTCCGTAGGGAAAGAGTGTGAGACATAACTTCTCTGACTGGCCAAGCAAGCGAGCGGAGAGACCCACTGCACCTATTGTCTGTGCATACCGAAACATGAAACTCCGAAACGGATCCCTCATCAGTAATACAGAAAAATAACCAAACATGAGCACGCATAGCCGGCATGATGATGATCGAAACAATCGGACTATGCGTACAAATCTCCTGCCTCCGAAATATTGAGCCTGGGCAGTGCGTATCGCAACTAGAACTAAAATGAGATGAATTTGCTGTGCCGTATATATAGGACACTGCAATGTGTCCAAATGTATCTTCAGTCAATCCAGGCTGACACGACTCGGGCAGTCCTATACACTTTCTTTAAGGTCATCTTTCATTTCTTGTCGCTCATTTTCTAAACATTCATTTCTCACATTCAATTTCGCCTTGTTGCTAGTCAACATTTCAACTCGTTGAAGATGCTGTTCAACCTTAAGGCAGCGTTGTTCTGCCTTGTGGCTATCGCCAGCGCCGCACCGGCGTCCGTATCTCCCTCGCGTACCATTGAAGACCGAGATCTTCTCGTCGCCAGAGCTGCCATCCCGGAGCATGGTATCAAATGCGGCAGGGAGATCTTCACGCGAGCCCAAATTCAGGGCGCTGTAAGCGCATCTCATACAGTTCGAGGGAAATACCCTGAAGAGTTCAAGAACCATGGTCCAATCTTCTCTAACCACCCTTCACCGGCAACCAATCTGTGGGAGTATCCTCTTTCCAACAAAGCTTGGGGTGGTACGTTTGATCTCGATGCCCTCTTTACTTGACAAAAGCTAATTCTGTAGCTGGAAATGCATTCCCTGGCAAGTACCGCGTTGTGGTGAATGCAAAATATGCGTACGTGGGGGTCATGATTCACACACCTGGGAACATGTTCGATAAGTGTGAGCCGGCTCCGGCTCCGTCCCCAACCCCATCGCCATCTCCAACTCCTTCTCCAACTCCAGCTCCAGCTTGTCAGCGCCCTACTGCCAGGAGTGTTATCGTGGACCTTTGGGACCGTGCCACCAAGCCGAAGGGCAAGGGCAAGCCTAAAGCTCCAGCTTGCACTAAGCCGACCAAGAAGCCAACTAAGAAGCCAACCAAAAAGCCCACTAAGAAGCCCACTAAGAAGCCTACCAAGAAGCCCACCAAGAAGCCAACGAAGAAGCCCACCAAGAAGCCCACCAAGAAACCCACCAAGGGCAAGAAGGGCAAGAAGGGCGGCAAGTTCTAATCACTAGCCTGAATGCGGGTTAGAATAACCCTTTATCGTTTATATACTTTAGGGTTACTACGGTGTCATGGTTAATTGATTTTTGGATATGTGCGTAGGCGGGTTTGTTCCTTCTGTAGTGTATATACGTTATAGTTTTGTAGATTACTAAGTTCTGATTTCAATTTAAGATTCATATTGTCATCCATTAAAGTCCCCCCTTCACTTCTACATGCCATACGTTCAAGAGGATATTCAAGGTAAAGCACTGGGAGTGCCCTAAATAGAGCCTTAAGCCCTAATTTATCTTGCGACTATTTCCTTCAGCGCACGAAAGTTTATGACAAGCCTTGCGAGGGCTCAACTATTGGTTTAGTAAGATGCCGAAACTGCTATCCCGCATTAAACGCCTAAGGATCCCTATCTAAATCATTATTCCCTTTCTTCTCACCATCATTCGCCAAATCCACGCTGCTAAGCTGCTTCTCCAAATTCCGACTCAATATACAGCCCCAGGTTTGCCTTGTTGACCTATGGCAGATGTCGGCTTCCATCACTTGCACAAGGCTTTATTCTCCAAAAGATTTCCAACTAACACATAGTTCGAAGCTATAAAGATGCAGGACTATAAGATATTACAGACTCGGTTGTGTTCGCAGGGTGTGGTGAACGTCATGTAGCCAGATTCAGTAGTACCACGGTGCACATTCTGTAGAGTGCGGGGTACACAAGACCACATATCCTTTAGGTATCTGTAAGAGTTAAATACTTGGATAAATATCTCGTCTTCTGTAAATTACATTCTTCAATGGAAAGTCTTCCATATTCGAACAAGTTCTCTTCTTCATCGCGCTCGAGCACCCTCACTCACAATGCTTCTCCAAACCAATGCCCTCTCCTACTTCCCAAAATCTTTCACACCTACCTCTGAAGTCGCCTGCGGTGCCTTCTCAAAATCTGCGCGAAATGATGCTTCCTTCAACAATGGCACTATCTCGAATATTCGGATAGATAAGAACACGCTGATGAAATAACAAGGATTACCAGGTAGACTATATATACACTCCTCGTCCCGACATGCTCAAGAATACCATTACTGACACAGAAATTTCAAGGCTATAGCAAATACTAAGGAAACCATCACCTAGGTACCAAAGTGGTTGGTAGCATGTCCCTGGGCAAAGGTAGTCGTGGCCACCTCGGCCTGCCTGTGTTTAATGATTTCCGCGAAGCTAAGAGAAAATTGAACCCGTACGCCTCCTTGGTCTTCATTCCAGCCGCGCATACCGCAACCGCAATCAATAAAGTTATTAAAGCGGAGGTTCCATTCATATTTTCCAATACCCGTACAGGACATGCTATGCGTGCAAAATATAGCACCGGAATAGTGTAAGGTGGGTACCATGTCGTACAAATAGTATAAAAGGGGTATTATAGAAATTGTAAGTAAAAGTGGGGCGCTGAGTTACGAGGCTATGGGGCTTCTACAAAGGCGAGGTAGAGGCAGAGTGTTGTTGTTGGGATAGGCGGAAGTATGCTCTCTTGTAGGCTCACTTCCCCTCCTTCCAAATTTATCTTTCAAACAACGGGCCATTGGCGATATGCTCAGGAACGACTCGTCTCAGTGTCTCAAGAAGCATCAACCCACATATTGCGCTGTATATCATTTCCACAAGAATTTCATCCTGTGCATGTATCATCGGGGATAACAGTTTGTAGTTCAAAATCCGCTTTCGGTTCCTTGACGGCGAGCGCGATGGTTACCATGTTGCGCGAACTCTTCGCTATTCGTTGCATTGTCGTTTCGTGTTGTATCTATCATCACATTCCGCGGGAGTGCGACGTTCTCGAGGCGTTCGACGACGGATTTTGGATCCCTGATTACTTCGGACAAAGCTACTACGGGCACTGTTTGCATGATGGCGATGGCTGAGGGCTTTGATCGGTCGGCGAAAGATGGGAACGGCAGGCTGGGCGAGGCATCTCAGCCATCACGCACTCCGGAGCCCGTCCGATGCAGAATCGTTGCTTGAGTTTGGCAATAATTACGGACTCACGATCCAGAGATAGTCTCTTGCGGGGCGGAATTCTCCGTATACATTTCTCTGCCAAACAACAATATTAATCTACAAAATCAGTAGTATTTGCTAAAAGAACCTCCTCCTTTACTACGATAGAGGAAGGATTTACGTTGAAGTGTTGAGTTTTGCAAGATAAACGCAATTCTTTATTTTCCGAGTTCATCGCCCCGCGAGAGATAGCCAAAAGATGCTAGACTCTGGGCTCGGGTAACTCGGCTATACACACTTTCCCCGCATCGGGTATCGTGAAGTCACGTGAGCACTAATGCACCCTCGTTTAGTACTTTTGGTCCGCACACTCTAATCCGCAATTCACGATAAGTGCATCATTTCAATGATTCAGAATGTCATGTCTCACGCGCCGATTCCTCTCCACATCCGCGTCCAGACGCGCTTCAGCTGTTGAGGCGTGCTCAGAGATTTTCCAACGCTTTGGCCACAATCCCATCTCAGTACGCAAGCAACTCTTAGACGTGAATCAATTGCACCTTCTATCTATAACCCTCGGCCGCTCCCCGACTTCTAATGATCCCCCTTTGAATGGCACGCCAATACCCCCAGGCTACCACCTCGTTTACTTCACCCCATCAATTTTGGAACAGGAATTAGGAAGGGACGGAACCGATCGCACAGTAAATCCCTTGTCGCCTTTCACGCGGCGAATGTGGGCAGGTGGTGAGCTGGAATGGAATCCTAACCCCGAGAAATGCTTGCGTGTGGGACAAATGGCACAGGAAACCACCAATATTTTGACCGCAGAGCCCAAGAGACTCAAAACTGGCGGCGAGATGATAGTCGTAGGTGTGGAAAAGATTTTCGAGACAGAGAATGGTATTGCGTTGGTTGATAGAAGGAATTGGGTTTTTCAGAAGGACATCACAGAGGCGACACAACCGTTACCAATACTAGAGGAAAAGCCGCTTCCGGAAGGTATGCCTGAGAAACTTTAATGCTATTCTCTGAGCTGATTTGAGCCAGGGACACATTATCGCGACTTCTGCCAGACAGACATCACACTATTCCGCTTTTCGGCACTAACATTCAACAGCCACAAAATTCACTACTCGCCAGAATGGTGTCGACACATTGAAGGCCACCGCAATAGTGTAGTTCATGGTCCACTCAATCTCATTAACATGCTGGATTTGTGGAGAGATACGGCGCGGAACGGTGATGTAGAAGCTATCCCAAAGTCGATCGTCTATCGCGCGATGAGCCCCCTTTATATGGGTGAGCGTTATAGGATATTGCTGGAAAAAGAGCAGGGTAACGACAAAGCGAACAGGTGGAAAACTGAGATTTGGGATTCATTTGGCAAAGTCGGCATGAAAGGCACGATTGTAGAGTGAGTGAGTTAACCATAAGTTTCTTAGCCTCGTACTAACGATGGGACCAGCAGATAGCCTAACATTTGCCCGGCAATCACCGGAGAGAGTACTTATCGCCTTCCGAATCCGGATACGCCGTTGGGGTATGATGTTTCCTACACAGTGAACGCCACGAACGCATACGACTTTTATAAGGCGATACGCTTTGCAAAGAAATGCAATTACTGCTGGTCGAAAAAAAAAAATACTGGCTATGATTACATATAGAAGTCAGCAGAAGCACCCGGGTCCGTAATTTGGACGCGTCACATGAAGAAAATGGAGTACATTGAAAGAATAACAGGACCGATGAAGATGTTTTATATGAGAGCCTAGGTGCGCCCGTCCAAAAAAATATTCCCATACTTGTAGATGCCGGTTTTTACGCCGTCCGGATCACACGAACTGGGTCTCAATCATACATACACGTGATTTGAGATCGAACCTTTATTACCAGCTACAACGACAGTCTAATACACACCGTGTGGAACGTATCCAATTCCAACCTCGGCGGCCGTCCCATCAGATGCTCACCTTGGAGACTAATATGACCAGCCCACTCCCTGCAATAGCCTCATAAGCTCGCAGCCAGGGATCGCCATCTCACGCATATCATTCAATATCTCACACTGCGCCTTCGCCTGATTTCAACGCAGTGAATCCTTTTGTTACGGTTATATCACGTGCATTACTATATCACGTGCCGTTGTACTAGCTATATATAGGTGTCCTCTAGCCCAACCTTCTCTGATACACAGAGAGCTCAATTCACCTCATTTTAACTCCGATACCTTTCTTCCGCAAATCGACATTCAGCTTGTGCGATCAGTATAACAATCTTGGCCAAAATTAATTAGAAGGCTCTGCTGTCTGAGTCTAACTGAGATAAGGTACTTGCACTTGTCATTTCAATTATATATGCATCATTAACGCCAAGTTTCCAGTGTTGCATCACATCTCATTTCATTTAGATCCCGCGATTCCGTCCTGACGCTACCTTGATGCCCCGAACTTCATGTTGCTCTATGCTGCTGTTTGTAATTGTCTACTGAACAGCCTCCATGTGTTTTAACGCCCGTTCCCGCGCAGCCTCAAGAGGCTCACTTAAGCAACCCAGAAGCGTTCTTCGCAACACCACCAGGACAAGCACGAACGTGGCGCAGAAAGCATTGATGGCGATAAACGCTTATGAATAAAGTAAGGGGGCATAGGCAGCATGCGTAGTCTCGCTACATCTTCCAGCAAAAGGTGACACGTAAGGGACATGATGGAACATTTGCAGGTAGATTCGGATCTTCACGCAAACACATATGCAGCACTAGAACTTGTAGGATGGATATGACTGATTAGCGCTCGTCCGAACTAATTACGATCGCAGAAACACGACTAGTTGAAGGGCGTATTATGCGTATGTGATCTGCACACCCCCCGGAAGCTCAGTAAGCCCTGTATTCGATCGCGGTCAGCAAACACTAGACACATTGGATCGAAAATCACTCACACTCATCAATTGGCTCCTTAACCTTTTGTGGAACAGTACACTTGTTCGCGGTCTGGGTGGACTGCGTCTTTAATTGAGGGCAGTTCACATTGCAGAACGCATCCATGGCCTTTTGGAGAGCATCACCCTTCCAGCCAAACACATAGTCCCACACAAAGTTAGTACGGCCCTGTCAAGAGAAGAGCATATGACTTACAGCGTGTGTTCCATATCCGGTACTGTCGCCCATGCTGAACACGAAGGGCTGCGAACCATCTGTTGGCCAGTCATTGGGGTCGTTGAATTGGCGGGTATCCCACGCAACTTCGTACAAGATCTGGGGAATCTTGACGGGATGGGTCGCGGGACATGGGCCATTCGTCTCAAATCCACCGCTTGTAGTATATGCTACGTGGGATTTGTGATCCGGGGAATCGAGGTTTTTTCCGTCCCAGCACGTTGGGAAAAAATGATTTGCACGAATGCCACCCTCACACGGCTTTGCAGGAAGCGTCTTGGTGTCCTTTCCCGAGCCTGGCGCACCGGCCTCCCCCCCAAAGTTCTTGCTCCAGCATCGGAAGCTAAGTTGTTTAGAGTCGCCGTCTTTAAAGTCCTTGCGCCGAGACGGATCTCCCACCAGCATGCGGAACCCCTTTTTGAAGGCAGTCACCTTACTCTTGTTGTCATATGGTGGGATGTAGTACACAGTTATGCCTCCGTTTGCCGGTTCTAAGTACTGGTTTGCGAAAGTCGGGACCCGCTTGTATGTGCCATTTCGGGCCTTGAAGTACAGCACCGCGGTCCAGTAATTCGAAAAGTCTATATACTTTTTAGCCCTATTTCTGTCGCCAGGAGATTGCTACGATCATACCTTCCGTAAAAGTACAGCTGGTACATGTCGCTTGAGAAGGCAGATCGAGGCCTGGATCCATGGTCACGTTCAAGGCGTTCCCGCCGACCAACTGATGCATATGCGGCGAAGGTGCTTGCCCAGGATTGACAAGGCTACACAGAAAATCAGTCAAACTTCATCAATCCTCCTCATGAAGCTTACGGGTCGATTCGGTCTACAACAAGCTGTGAGCATGAGAACCGTAGCATAGCGCTTGCGGGCGCGACGAGCGCCAAGGCGATAGCTGAGTACCACTGCATGATGGGCGTACTGTTTGCGGGTGCAAAGCAATACCCAGGTGCACCGTCGTCCTATATGTATACCCTCTACTTCGCCTTGCCACAATATACTTCCTAGTCGCCCAATGTCTTCCAACTCTTGGCCAGTGCACGCATATGCCCTCCCTCTAGTCGACCGTAATGTGTGGGACGAGAGCTGCGCAACAGCTTCAAAGCTTCCAGCCAATATAATGAGATCGGTTTCAGACAACATTCCGGTGGGGCATCACAAATCACGTTACGAATATTGAGGTTTGCACAAAGCGTCTCTCGGGATTGTGTGGAGCCCTTGAGATTGCGTTGAATTAAGCTTCATTTATCCTGTTAGTGGACAAGATCACTCTATGCACTCATCATTCGCTAAGATATGGTGCAGGGGTCCCCCATAGGCTGCTTTTGATGAGGCGAGAACACGGCGCGAAGGTGTCCCAGGAGTGAAAGTATTTGATTGTGATATGGATAGAGGGGAAGTATTACTTCACTGCTGACCAGGTGGGTGGTTGCAGCTCCAGATTGAGCACCGGCTTGCCTCGTCAGGATACCTGAATCTCCAAAAGCCCTTGTTCTAATGCTTCTGTCACTGTTCTTGAAATTTTGCCATAAAATGAATTTTTGTCTCTGCGTTCTGGACGTATTTGGCCCTTGCTTTTGGCTCTAAACAACAATCCTTGAGGAGGAGCCAAAGAGATCCCATGCAAGACTGACGTGCGATATAGACATTTCTTTTACATTCGTTGGTTGTCGGTCATTTTCGGGACCAATCGAGCCATACTTCAGATAGGTAGGAGTGGACTCTTTAATTTGGTGTCACATTCTAGAAGGCTTCTCGCATCTACACCTTGCACATCAACGTACCTCAGTATTGTCTTGGGTCACTCCATCACCCTTGCTATTCTAAACCTACAGGACTATGCCAATATCCGATTACTATCTCGCACATGTACAACTACATGCCTTGGGACCTTCTCCACATCTCATCAAATGTTCTTCGCTATCGTACGAAAGTCGACCATTGTCAACGCCATTAGATCTACCTCCTCATCTATGCACAGACTATCTCTAGTCAAATACAGTACTTGCATGTATGCCATGTTGGTACATTAATTTCGACTTTCCCGATCAGGCAATCGCCACGATGTTCAGGGAAACACTTAATATCGCTTTCGGGTGGCCCCACAACTTACCGTGCTCTATACTTCTAGAACATATGCAATGCCCCACGAGACCTTGGTAACATATCCCGTAGTGGTATTGGAGAGCATTGTCTAATTCTTTTGGGTGTGGGTTGTTCACAACTCTGTGATGATGAATCGAAAGCAGTATCGCAGATTAATAAAGAGCATAGAGTTGGCCCAAGGACTTCTTTGCTAGACAACTAGATCAATAGTCCCATCTGGTGTTATGTGATGTCCAAAACTGAAGAATAGTGGCCCCACAATAAACTAACAATAACAATTTTGTGAGATTGCTCATTACCCGGCCGCAAGCTCCACTAGGTCTTTCCATATGGTTTGCTCGCGTTTACAAAGATACGCGCGAGAGGTAAGCCAACTCTGAATTAGGTGTTTAAATCTTGAGGAATGACATCAAACCCTAAAAGCAATCTCTTGTGCAAGGAAATTGTATACTTCAAGATACTCTCTCCAAGCGCGCAGAAAGATGGTGAGCGAGATCCAACATTCTTTCCCCCATTTCATCTCTAGATAGTCTTACACATTTCCTATATGCGCTTCACTATCCATGCTTTATCGTCCTCACCAAACTATACGCTTATTCTGCCAGTTTTCCCACGGTAATCCATCGTGTAACAGGGTATATAACGGAACGAAACCCCTGAAATGCCAATTATAACGCTACGATACCCAAACCATTATCATCGCATCGGCGGACTCATCATCAAATCATTACTCGCTAGACTGTTAACCCTCCTCACATCATCCACTGACGTAGCCGTTCGCGTGGGTATGCGGGCAAGTGGCGCTAAAGCTGCGGCTGCGGCTTTGAACTCCTCGATAAGTTTGAGAAATTCCAGACGATCTATCCATGTTAGTGTTGTCTCTAGCTATGAACCTGCAGCATGTGGCACGAAATAGGAAAGAGGATGGAGCTTACAGCGAACATCTTGGAAGGTTAGCACAAGATCTGAATGGCCATCATGTGCATCTGATGTACCCCTCGCATGCACGTGTCGTGGCTCTTTCGGATTCTCGCTCATTATCGTCGTCATTTTTGTTACATCAAGCAGCTTGCCGCGTGTTTTGTTCGATACCGTCACAGTTGCATCTGTACCCGTCGAGTAAGATATACTCGTAGTCGCCGTAATCGCTGCGGTAGTCCACAAAAACTCCGTCTCCTCGTGTTGTCGGAAGGTAACCTGAGATCCACGTCTTCGAATAGAGTGGACGTTATCGTCGACTTCCTTTTCCCAGAGCATAATGTCGGCGCGTCCGTATTTTTTGCTGCCGAAGCGCTTTCGCTTGGATTTGAAGTCTTCGACGATGCCAAAGTAGCGGAGAGTCCAACCGGTGAGGCCTTGGAGCAGGTCCACAACTCCTAAAGAAACTAATTAATATCTAAAGCACGGATGGTGGGGAATATTTTACCAGGAGGAGGCATAGGTAAGTCCCTTGCCATACCGATCGAAAACGCAACCGCGAACGCCGCCTTCAATTGCAAGGCTTTGCGAAAATGAGCGACCTTTCTGTAGTCTACTGCCGGCTCACCTCTCACGTCGGAGTGATAGGTCGGGGTCGATACATTCTTGCACTCTACTATCATCTGGTAATCATCGGCTGTTGCATGCTGTATCTGAATGTTCAGATCCACTTCGGGCCATAATACAAAGAGTTTCGAGGTAATAGTCGAACCTCTAATATTTGCGAGCGTAGCCACCCGGTAATTTCGCACGCCTCGTCGCCCAATGTCGAATACTTGCACCTCAGTGGAAGTAGATGCATCGATTCTACGGCCGTGGCTAACTGTGATGCCCTCCTCGTATGGCAGACGAAGAGTATCTATGAATCGCTGTGCGTCGCTGATATTTTTGAACCGTAGAGTAAGACCATTGTTAGGGTGCTTGGGATCATAGAGCCAGTCGTAGTGTTGAATGTAGTTCCCAGAACGCCTCTGGGTCATTTGATTGCAATCGGACCATCGCAAGGTGACCTCAGGCCCTGAAGCAATGAAATGAATGTCTGCAAGAGGCAGCCAGAAAGAGCAGCATCGTCGCATTTCAGGTGTCCCAGAGAGGTAGCTGATGACCAAGCGCCGGGTCACCCACCATAGCATAGGTACTTGGGAATTTCCCATGTTTGGGTCTTCAGGAGAAGTTTCGTAAATCTGTACTTTGTTCTCGCCAATCTCGCACTTGGGGTAGGGCTCGGCGGTGGGCATGATAGCGTCAATCGTACTCGCAGCATTTGCCTTTAGTATGCCATGGTCGAGAGCCAAGGAGGCAAACGGCGCATTGAAGATGTGTTTCTCATTCGGGCGGGAAGCGCATCCACACTTCACATCAAAGCTCGCCGGGGGAGGCACTGGCGATCGCTGGAACCCGAGTGATGAAGTAATCGATTCTGGGGCTTGTGGGAACGAGAAGCTTGATGTATGCTGGCTATCGGCACGTGACGATATGTGCCCGATGGGCATGTTCAGAGGAGAAGACAGTGGGTCCATGGGAAAAGGATCAGTATCCATACTGTCTCTTGGAGACTGGAAAGGCTGCGTTCGAGGGGACACGGATCGATCACGGGATGTTACAGACGCTCTGGCTCGGCTGGAAGGTGCATTGCTTCGTTCATCGACTGATGCAGAACTGTGATTCCGACGCGGGAGATCAAGGTAGCGCGGGGGAGATGCGGATATTTGACTGATGCCGAGGCCATTTTGATTGAATGCAGGGTTGGTCAGGGTCGGAGTATCTATGACTTCGCTATTGGTGATGCTATCAGATCTTGAGCAGCAAGGAGCGATGAAGAGGTTGGGGTGCGAAGTGAAAGCAGCTTGTTTGTGTATCAAATCTACGACCTCGGAGGCTTTCACGCGGTCTCTGGGGTCAGTGCGAATCTGCGATGGGTTAGTCCATTGAAAATAAAAACACATCGCATCCCTGCCACAATTGTCGCACTATGAGCTGTTGATTGGCTGATCTGAGGTGAAGAGTATTATTTCAAACAAGAGTTGGTACTTGAAAAACTGACTTGACGTGAGATGCAATATGAGAAGGATGAAATCTTATTTCTTACCATCGGGGTGATCCAATCCAAAGGTAGATTGTCTGCTGAGTCGTTGTTCTTGCCCTTGATCTTCACAAGCCAAGCAGTCATGGCGTCGGGAGCACACCACAGGCCGGTAACTCTCTCACCATTGTTGTTTTCAACCAGGAATTCATTCAATTCGCCAAGGGTGTATCCCTTGATCACCGTGATGATCTCGAGGAACACGCATCCTAAGGACCATATATCAGACTTTGTATTTCGAGGATCACGCTCGGTGACTTCAGGAGCACAGTAGCGAGAGGTGAACTTGTGGGGAACTCCTTCGGTGGTGCTATGCTCGCTGTTAGACCAGTCTAGGGAAATGCCAAAGTCGCACAGGAGGACACGACCGTAACTGTCGATGAGGATATTGCCTGTTTCTTATCAGTACCCTGTTCCATCCAGACAACTGAGGGAATAGGGCTATACCAGGCTTGATGTCCTTGTGGCGCACACGCTGCTGGTGGAGATGGGCCAGTGCAGTGCTTAGACAGCCGAATGATTGTCGCAGGGTGGAGATGTCGGCGTCTGGGAGTGGCTGGTCAGGAGTCTGGCGCTCGAGTACTGACTTGAGGACATCTGAAGCCACAGGGGTAAGGATGAGGGAGAAGGAGGTCAGGTCGGTGAAGCTGGCCACGAAGCTCACAAAGTGGCGATGACTGATGCGCTGCAGCACGCCAACCTCCTGCTCAAACTCGATGAGCTGGGCTCGCTGGGCCCTGATCGTCTCAGCGCGGAGAATGCGTTTGCAGGCGAACTCGTTGCCTGACAACTTGTGACGTACGCGCACCACCTCTGCAGAGCCACCTCGGCCTATTGTTTCTAATTCCTTGAAGTACGAGCTCCCATACTGAATGTGGCGGTGGGTGTGGACGGGGCCGAGCAGCTTTTCCTCGCTCATCAGCTCCGGCTTGGAGAGGATGTGGTGCTGGGTGCGGCGGAAGTGCGATGCAGAGAGGCCGGCCGACGCTGCGAGCTGGTTGAGGGTGGCCGACCCCAGTGGGAGCCAGAAGTCGCCAATCTGCTCCTTGTCGAATTTGGCGAAGGCGTGGCTTTCGTCGTCGTAGTCGAGCATGCGCAGAAGCGTGTACAGACGCGGCTTCTCGCTCCATGCCTTGACGACTTTGTCGGGGTGCTGGGCGAGCAGCTCCCTGACTTCGAGAAACACGGTGTCGTCGATGTACTGCGGGAAGGGGGTTCGCGGGATGGTGTGAGCGAGCGAGTCGTCAATCTCCTCGCGGGCGTCGGGGCCGTCCATGGTGTGTGGATGGATATCGACTTACCCAAACGCGTGGGACTCGCATCAGCCTGGCGCCACGCGCGAACATGAGCGGGGACGGAGGAGGCGCGAAGGGACAGCGTGAGGGGACGGCGGTGGGCAGGAGCTCATATGTGTGCGTGCATCATCGTCAGCCCGAGTTGTGAGGGTGCGCACGCATTATTGTGAGAGGTGAGGCCTGGGCCTGCAGTTGGCGTCTGACGGTCAAATCATGAGCGGTGGGGTGAAGTCTTGGAGGTGGCCGGCGCGCAATGATGTAGGGCGCTCGTACCGTGCCGCCTCACATTTCTAGCGCGCCTCCCCGCAAACACCGCCCACCCGCAGCCCCAGTTTTTGGGCGCCCCAGCGTCCCGGGTCGCGACAGATTGCGCCACTCATCTCCACCATAAATCGCGGGACGCATCGCGAGACGCATCGCGGGACGCATCGCCCAGAGGCATCGCGAAACACGGCGCCATAGCGGCGAGGCCATGCAACAACGGGCGCCGTCGCCTCTTACCATCTACTCCCATGCGTGCATTCGTATTTCCATTCTAATAAACAGGGCGCACGAGACACGGAGGCTGTGTCGGCCGTGTCGTCCTCCAAGCAGGCCACCTGCTCGCAGCCCGCATTCACCGGCAGGCAAAACGATTGTGCATGCGAGAGATGGCGCCCCGCTGCGCCCCGCTGCCTTGTGGGCCGAACACGGTTCGCTGCCGAGTGCATGCATCCCCTCTCTAGCCACACAATTCTATCTTTGTTAAATGCAGCCCGAGACACCTGTGCCTTGCAACTGCATCTGCCCTTCCTGTTCCTACCATGAGTTCCATGCAGCACGACGAGAGCGAGCATGGCCAACCCCCTGCCCTGGAGGCAGATCGGGACGTGCCCGATCGCCTGCTCGCTCAGCCATTCTCAGGATGGACCCACGAGCGCATGAACGAGGCCATTGACAGCTTCATCAAGGACTCAGAACTCGACGACTATGCACAGTACATTCGAAGAGGCGCTTTCCTCGCCCAATCCAAGGCTGCCTTCCCCATCGGGCGCCAACGACGTGATGGCCTGGAGCTCAAGGACAGCGAACGCAAGTTCCTCGACCTCGAGAACAGCCCCAGGCGCATCGACAAGTTCAACCAACCATGGAGACTGTACGCGTTGGTGGGTTGTTGCTCGCTGGGAGCAGCCGTCCAGGGATGGTATGTCGACGCAATCCGACAGTGGATGCTTGTTCTAACAACCCAGCAGGGATGAGACTGCCGTGAATGGAGGTATGTCACCGCGTCTCTGACCACGAGGAAATGCTTATATCAGCAGCCCAAATATATTACCCGGACGCACTTGGTCTGAGGGGCAAGGTAAGACCGAACGGCCCAGACTTGGCAATGTTCATAGGGCTAACCCTACACAAGGATGGCCTGCTTGGCTTGGTCAACAGCGCTCCATACCTCTGCTGTGCCTTTTCATGTTGGTTAGTCACTCCTCAAGAAGGATTGGAGTCTTTGTTAATGAATCCCTAGGCTCAACTATCCCTTGAACAAGCTTCTCGATCGCCGAGGTGTCATTTTCCTCACGTGTCTCATCAGCTCCGTCACCTGCCTTGGTCAAGCCTTTCCTCAGACATGGCAGGTATGCTATTACATCTGTCTGAGCGCAAACTGCAATGGCTCTTCTGACATTTCAAAAGCAACTTTTCGTCGCCCGGTTTCTGCTTGGTCTTGGCATTGGACCAAAGAGGTACGTACCCATCACTGCTTCCTCTACCAAAAGACGACATCAATCTATATCCCGTCATCTTTTGAGACACTCAAACTGGACCCGTCCTGCAGAAGCTGACTTGCTTTCACAGTGCCACCATACCAATCTACGCCGCGGAATGCGCCCCAGCTAACATCCGTGGAGCCCTGGTCATGATGTGGCAGATGTGGACTGCTTTTGGTGCGTACTAGTCCATTCGCTTCCCTCCCCAAGCTCTTCTAACCTTCTCAGGGATCATGTGCGGCTACATTGCAGGCGTTGTGCTTGCCGGCGTACGTGACGGCCAAAACCCAAATATCTGTCCTGCAGATTCCAAAATTCTCCTCACGTTGCGATGTAGTCTCAACTGGCGACTGATGCTAGCGAGTCCTGTGAGTTCATGTTTCAATCCTCAATGCGATCATTCGAATGCTTTGCTGACTCATCCAAGATGATCCTCCCACTCTTCGTCGTCGCTTACGTATTCACGCTCCCCGAATCACCCCGCTGGCTCCTCATGAAAGCACGCAAAGGTAACAAGAAGAAGTATGAGGAGGCCTTTATGTCGCTCTGCAAACTCCGCCACACCAAACTTCAAGCCGGCCGTGACCTCTTCCTCATCGACCACCTCCTAGAAGGCGAACAAGAGATCATGAAATTGCAAAAGCCCTTCTCAGAACTCTTCACCCTCGGTCGCAACCGGCGTGCCCTCACCGCTTCGGTGATAACCATGTTTCTGCAGCAATTTTGCGGGGTGAATGTTACAGCGTACTATTCCAGTACCATCTTGAAGGAACACGCGCACTATTCTGACCAAGCTGCGCTCCTATTCTCCATGGGCTTTGGCATTATCAACTTTTTTTTTGCGATACCGGCCATATGGACCATTGACTCCTTTGGGCGGCGCAAC
Organism: Beverwykella pulmonaria; assembly: GCA_001599595.1. Classification (NCBI taxonomy): domain Eukaryota; kingdom Fungi; phylum Ascomycota; class Dothideomycetes; order Pleosporales; family Melanommataceae; genus Beverwykella; species Beverwykella pulmonaria. Next base: position 3,352,762 of record BCHH01000003.1, read on the forward strand.
CTACTACTCTCCACTTTCCCCTTTATGGCCCTCTTCCAGATCATTATAGTAATCGCGTTCGCGCTTCCAGTCCACTCCTCAGCTCAGCCCGTACTAGTAATCCTGGGCATGTATCTCTTCGGAGTCGCTTACTCCCCCGGGGAAGGCCCGGTTCCCTTCGTATACTCTGCAGAAAGCATGCCCCTATACAATCGCGACTTCGGTATGGGTATCGTCACCAGTATCAACTGGTTCTGGAACTTCTTCATAAGCATAACATGGCCAAAATTCTCCTCTGCTTTCACTATATCCGGCGCTTTCGGTTGGTACGCTGCCTGGTGTGTCATTGGGTGGTGGATGATCCTTCTCTTTGTGCCCGAGACGAAAGATTTAACACTTGAGCAGCTAGATCAAGTGTTTAGTTACGGGACGAAGGAGCATATGAGGCACGGAATGGAGCAGCTGAGGTGGTTTTTGGGAAGGTATGTGCTGAGAAGGAAGGGGTTGAAGAGACCGGTGTTCATCAAAAAGGAAGAAGAGGAGGAGGTGTATGATATGAGGGGTGAGGTATTTGATGCTAGGGGTGGACGTGGCATGGGCTATGAGGAGATGAGGGAGAGGGGTGATGGGAGCGGAGAAGGCGGCGCCATGAGTGCCGGCGTGTTTATAGGCTGATATGTTATTGTGTGAGATCACTGGTGCGGTATTATAATATGTCCTTGACGAGGTGATTTATATCCATCGTTTGTAAATTTATACTTTGTATACAATAGTCAAGACGTATTTTTTGTCTTGTGAGTTATCACACTTATCTGCGACGAATTGAGTGTTGATAATGTCTAACAGGATGGCAAGGAGAAATAGGAATTAGTTTGCATTTACAGGATACCTCTGCACTCGTTCAAGTAGACTGCGTTGTTTTATAAACTTTTGTTCGATGTCACTGTTGAGCCCGGAATATGACCTTTTACCGACTCATCTTGACCTGGTTCATCCCAACGTTTTCAGCCTGCATATAAACCTCCTTCCTTATCCTCTCACACGCATCTTCTTCTATATCTCTCACCCGTCACTTTAAGATAAAACTGACTACAATTCCAATGCATATTTAAGCCCCAAAAGTATGGCATGGACGCCACATGGGTTGTTTGTCCGCTTCCCTTCCAGAGAATCGACGAAGCACATCATTGTCGGTCCCGTCTTCACTCACTCTAAAACTTTATAATTATAAAAAATGTGGTCCTCGTAGCTGTTTTAGATTACTAAGGTAGCTATCGGTGTCGTGAATGACTACTTCGTTCCTGTTGTGGGGCTAAACCGGGCTGTGTCATAGTAAGTTAGTAGATCTCTATGTTCTCGGAGACGATTAAACACACTAGGATGACAAAATAAACTGCCTCTGGTTGAATCTCCTAAACACAACAAAAGGAAGAACTGTAGCCTACATTCTCGGACTGTACTTCTCTAGTATACATAAAAGTTCCGCGCAATTGGTTTCATGTTGCGATATCTTTTGGTCATGGTCTAGAATGTGTATTTGGATGCCATTATGGCTGGGTTTCTCTTAAGTCCGAAGGAGTGATCCAAAAATAGAATGCTGGGTAAATACTACCCTATTGTCATTACTAAAAAAAAAAACGAATCTGGAAGTATGTTTACTTTAGCTACTATCTCGGACGTTTACAGGAGGACAGTAAGCAGGGCGATGGGAAAGTGTATCAAGATGTGTTTCTGTGTGAAGTATGTACAGCTGATATGTATATAATAGACAGATTCGTCAGTGGCACATCCACATGACGGTATGGTGTTCTAGGCCTACAAGGACTTATTGACTGAATGACTATATCCACTGCAACAACACTAAAGTTTCAATTGACCTCGCTGTTCGATCGTCTTCGCATCAAGTGTAAAATTATACCAACCCTGTCACTTACTAGTTCACTATCCCTCAAAAATGCCAGTATCACTTACAGGAACGCAAAAAAAAAAAAAAAAAAAAAATTGCAAACCCCCAACCCACAGCAGTTATCATCACGAGTCTCTTGACTGGCGGTCAATCAATGTGCTTTGAGGGTTGCAAGGTGTCGTTTTTCTGGTCACAGAACACCCAGGTGTCGCCCTCATATTTGAGTCTATTGATCCTGTCTTCATTGAAATTTTATCGTCGAGAGCTTGACCTAGCTGCAATAACATGCAGCACGAGAGAGATGTGACTCACAAATAGAGCGGCTCAAGATTGAGATCAACAATAGAAATTTCGAAGAGATCCGTTGGTTTGGACTGGTCATAGAAACTGAAAGGTGATCCTCCTGGACTGTAGTAGGAGACTAAAAAGTTGATCCATGTATTTTACTCGTAACCACTTGTTGTTGAATCTTAGTGCACTAGGATACAAAAAGATGAGCTGACGATGAGGAAAACAATACAAACGCATCCTGGGCTTGATCATCTGTGTGGTATATTCTTCGGAGCGTTCTTGTGACACGTTATAGCAGCAAAATAGGTTGGTAGTCACATGTTTACATGCGACGACGAAGTAGACAGATATCTAATATAACTAAGAGATGCTATGCCTTGTTATACATCAGGTTGAAAGAACGTAGTCAATTAGACGAATCAATGAATAGAGGGCGTGACTTAGTCTGCTCAGCGTTTTGATCCATAACAGTGTCTTTCAGTATCATTTCGACTATGCGTACTTGGCTACCCGGAGAATGAGACAGTAAATGTACAAGTGCAAAGAAATCAAATTTTGATTACCACTTTTCCAACATGCTTTCCTGACTCCAGATACCTGAATGCCGCCTTGGCATCATCAAAATTGAATACACGGTCCACGATAGCACCAAGCTTGACGTTCTTATCTTCCAAAAATTTATTCAAATCCTGAAAATCCAGCTTCGTGCCAGCCAAAATGCCTCTACAGGAACCAGTTAGCTTGAATACCTTTATAACGAGGATTGCAACACATACTGGATTCGCGCAGACTTCGCTATCAATCCCACAAGTGCATTTGGGTCCCAGTCCGCCTTCTTCTGGTCGAGGAAGCCCACCAGAGATATAGTACCACCGGCTCCCTTGAGCGATTCCAAATCTGCCGGGAAGGAGGCTGCGCCGCTATTGTTGACTACGATGTCTACACCTTTTCCGCCTAGAAGACGCTTGACTTCTTCTGCTTGATTGGAATGTGTTTTGTAGTTGTAACCTTTGATGAGAGGGTTGAGTTTCTTGATAGCCTCGAGCTTGGTATCGGATGAAGACGTGATTATAGGAGTGATGCCGGCAGCGATGCAGAGGAAGAGAGCGAACATGCTAACCCCGCCAGTTCCTGGGCACGAATCAGCTTTGTGATAAAATATTTTCATTGATCGAATCTAAACCTTGCAATAGAACGCTGGAATCTTCGGTAACGTTATCGAGACGATTGAGAGAGTTCCATGCCGTGACTCCAGCACACGTAATCGTCGATGCCTATTCCTCTCAACTTCGAATAGTAAGAATTATTCCCACTTTACGTACCTCTTCCCAAGAGAGATATTGAGGTAACTTCACTAGTGCCTCCTCTTCAAACACCGCATACTGGGCCAAAACACCCACCTCCGATCCCAGGATCTTCGAGTAATCCCCATCTCTGCACTTTCCCATAGGGTCAGCTAAATTGAGATTCGGTGCCACACGATCGCCAATATTGAAATCCTTGACATTAGAACCGATGGAAACAACCTCGGCAGCACAGTCTGATGCTGAGATGGCTCCATCTGTAACTGACATTGGGTATCTTCCGCTGAGCATGGCATGATCTCTAAAGTTCAGCGATACTGCATGAATCCTGACGAAGACCTCATTGGGAAAAAGCTCCTTTGGAGTTTCCTCAACTGTGGGTTCGATCGTTCGAGGAAGGTCGCCGGTGGTGCGTCGGTACGCTCTGTATGTCTTGGGGAGTGAGTCAAGTGACATTTTGTAAACTCCTACTGTCTTGAAATAGGTAAAAAAACACACTGGAAGTTTAGGGCTACCCACCAGCATACATATTATTTGAGTGTAATCGAACCTACGCACGGTGTTCTATTCTCTCGATTTGTCAGCACGGCCGAATGAGACAAGCTATCGTCGACAACGGAGCAACCCAAAGCTCCGATTGCTTAAAAATGGAGAAACGTATAATTCCGTCCATGCAAAAACTTCTAATCATTAACATGCCGCGTGAAAGTCTTCATTTTACTAGTCGTTGTCCTCCTAATAGTAACAGGTTGGGTAGGCTACGGATGTCGGAGAATTATGAATAGGCCTGCTTGCGCCCTGAAATGATTACAAATTACGGAGAACGCAATGAACTTGTAAATTATGGTAACTGACAAGAAATACAGTAGAAACGCGATGTAATTTGTACACGAGCGTGAGTTTCTGCCTGCAACAGCTCTCTTCCATATATGGGATCATACATTCAGCCCCTTTGTGCGCTTAGGACAGTATCCAGCTTTGCGCTGAATATAACAGAATCTTCCCTTAAGATGGTGGCGCTGAAGTGTTCTGTGTGCCTTCCTTGCGTTGGACCCACCCAAACCTTGGAGATCCGTTGTTCATGTCGAAGATCTGCGAAGTGTCAGCATGCCAAAGCCTCTGCGACAATTCCATACTGGAATACGTACCGCATAGATGGCTTTCAAGACAGCATCGCCGTAGATGTCCATGTTCATGTCACCTCTGGACTGGATGCTACCATAGACCATACCATTTCCAGCATCAGCAAATCCCAAGTCTTCCTTCTGAAAAGCAACTTGCTTATCTCCAATAGCCAATGTAATTTCCGGCAACTGATCAGCGCTCGTGGAGGATGGGAAAACATAGCCCTGATTGTTCTGATCGTACTTCGCCCCTGGGATAGCTTTATATACGGCTTCGACAAGAGTATCGTCAACCAGGCAGAGCGTTGTGCCAGTATCCATGATGGAAGTGTTGTTGCTTCGGGTAACCTGTTTCCCGTTGATCGTTGCGCTGGTCGACGAGATTTGCCAGAAACCCTGCGAATTGTCTACATCAGCATAGTTGGGCTCGGTCTCACCAGCTGCCTTCATAGTGTCTTGGTCGATGTAGCCAAAGGTGTAAAAACTCTATATGTGAAGTCGATTAGTAAATAATAACACACGTCGGTGAATGGGATGAAGTTACCTCTCCTTTGTCGGTGTCGTTGGTGTCACGCCAGCTACCAAGGTAGGCAGTGAAGATCTGCTCAGAGATGTCCTTCTGGGCAATCATGTTTTCCACTGGTGTCTTCTGGGGAGTTGGTGTCACGGTATTGATGGTGCCGAAAGCAAGTCCAAGAAGCCCACTGCCGTTGCCCTGTGATAATTGTTAGATATCTCCATCTACTTGAAAATATAACGGCGGCTTCAAATTTGAACTTACCTGAACGAACTGTGTTGATAGGCTCTTTGCAAGCTCGATAGCCTGACCCTCAACCTTGAGACCTCCAAGATCGAGGACATCGGTGCCTACATCTCCACTTGCTGAAGACGAATCGCCGTATGAGATCTTCCAGGTAGAACCGGTGGATGCCTTGTATGTGCTGGATTTCTTCGGATCAAAAGCGACTTGCTGATTTTGCGCGTTGGCTTGGCTTAGAACGTTCTCAGGGAGCTCAGTCGACCAAACCCATAGATCAGACGATCCTGTGTCAAAGTCGAGGTACAACTTCTGGGCCGGACTTCCGATTCCAACCTCGCAAAGGTAAAGTGAATCATTCTGGATGTCCTCGGCAGGCACCTCGCCATCGGTAGCAGATGCCCTGGAAGTAGTATCAGCAGCCTGATCCCCACCAGTCTCAGGTACTTGGGAAGCAACAGCTCGCTTCCTCAGAGCTTGACGTGATCGCATACGGCCTCCAATGCTGGTACCAAACTTGCCTTGCTGGGACAAGACGTTCATACGATAATAGGGACCTGGCTTTGTGGTGTTGAAGCCATCTGTGAGCCGTGTGAGTGAAATAACTTCAAAGTCTTTCGCTATAAATTCTGAAGTTTATGAACGTACACTTAGCCATTGCATACACATACGACTTGCTACCATTATGTTTGTACTTCGAACTGAGGCTGATCGCAACTCGCTGGAAAGAAGGCGCCATGACTGTTAGAAATTGTTGTAAGCTTAATCTTGAGGATTGAGAGAGTTGTATACGGGGAATCAATGAAGTGTTTGTGAATTGAGGCAACTTCAAGCTTGAGAGTACTGCATTTGTATGTGAATGGCACAAGGAAAAGTCGAATGCCAGTTGCGTCATATTGAATCCGCCATGAATTGATGGATACCAATTGTCCAGCTTTGACCAACCAATTGATGCGCGCTACTACGGGCTGGGAGGAGTGGGGCTATGCTCCGCCAGTAAATTCGTCAAAAAATATGTCCGCCTTCCAGCCCAGTATCAGAAACAGTCTCAATCCTACGATGTACCTGTCAGAAAAACAAGCATCGGGGAATAAGTAACAAGGAAACCAAGCTTTATTAGGCTTTCCAAATTTGGGATCGTTGTCCAATGACATCGATTGACCGCGCGGCCCGCGCTGAAACTTGAAGCGCCTCCCCGCATTAAGCATACCCATGCCGGGCTTTGCCACGACATCAATTTGAATGGGTCCATGTTACGATTGTGACGTTTTACGGCAAGGGTTTGTTTCACGTTGCCACCGTCCCAGTTGAATTCGTGGCGGCATGACGCAGATCGACGGCGTGAATCAAGCTTTACATCCAAGATTCCATTGCGTCGATCCCAATAGGGGCGATAAGAAATCGCCATACATGGGCTATAATGTACATTATGCAAAATTTGGTGGAAGAGAATAAGTAAATATGTACATATATTGAACTGACAACACCAACACTAATGTCAGGAAAACCCATTAAGCATTTGCTAGGGCCCATTTCTGCAACCCTGTGACAGGCCTTGAACAAGGGTCAAAGGGTTCGCTATTCCATGAGCAAACCTGCTTTGGGACTCGGTACAGCAACACCGCGAAACGTAAAATTCAGGGTTCTCCATGTTCGTGAGGCGGGAATTGAAGTTTATGAAGTGGTAAATGGCGAGCAGTTTTGCGACATTTGAGAAAACGAACCTTCCCGGACTGGCTGCAGAGGACTGATTGGTGCCTTTCCTAATGCGATCTGACATTTCTTTTTTTAAATACCTTCTAAGAGTGAGGCAATTTACCAGGCAAGTTTAGAATTTCCCTAAAACGCCCACTCCATTCCCGGCATATCGGTGGCTGCCTTTCTAGAGCCTTTGAATTGCATGGGTTGAATTGGCGCGCATCTGGATATATGATATCATCGGAATAGGTCTTTTGCTGAAGAAATGACAGAATCTCTCCAGCAGGTACAGTATATCCGTCTGAGAATTTACAATGCTTCCCAAGCCCCACCCATTGAATCAGCTGTCTTCTTGATCCTTAATCCTGGAAAGGTTAGGATGAAAGAAATCGTTTCGCTCTCGCGCCATATTTTCCAATTCTTACGACATCCCTCCACAGATCCTTATACTATATGACAACCTTAATTAGCAAGCTTGGTTTCGCTATCCATTCTTTATGAGGCCTGTCTTCAATTGACTTGGTAAGAGAATGATTAAATGCCTTACTAAATTCTTTGTCATTCCTCAAGAGAAGACAAAGAATCTATGCATGGTTCACGCAAGTTCTCGAGACGAATTATCACGCGACGGAGCTAGCGATTTCGGCCTTAAAGCAATCCTGCTATCTCTTTATTGGGAGAAGTTCTCGCACATTCGCATAGCTCTGTAATTTCAGAATATCTAAGGAAACCCGATTGACAAAACTGCGGTCGTAGACTTAAAACGAGCGTTTCTCGAATAGGTTTCTGGATGTTTGCCTATATATTTTTCGAGCCTTGGCTCGTCGAAGTTATCCGAGAAGAAATTGCGCTCGAATTTCGTAAGGATGGCTCGGCAGATGATTACGTTCTTGTCAATGGCTGACCCAAACTGACGAGTACTTGGTTGGAAACACTCCGCGTTGCAACCTCACCCACCGTGGTTCGGCATGTCGTCGAAGACACCCAAATTGGCGATCGAATACTACCCATATGATTCTCAATTCTTTTTACCGCACGGCAACTTCACTTCAACAAAATTTCGGAGACAGTTATGATGAGTTGAACCCGATGCGATTCTTGCGTAGCCCCGGCCTTGAAGAAGGCCCAACGATCTCTCTATACATTCGGAGAACGACACGTGAATATACTTTAGCTAGCAATTATAGCTTGTGTTTGGACTTTAACACTGCTGTTGCACATGGTGATCTTGACTCGCTGAAAGTGGATACCGTACATTCAAACTCATAAACTTATACCCCCCTCCCCTCTGTGTAACTTATGGAGATTCTATTTACCCTTAAAAAGAAATTCATGGACAAAATGAGAGCGGCAAAAATAAGGACAGAACAGAATCTGCAGATTAGATTTAGGAACTATGCCGCGTATTCAACGCACCGAGTTCGATCTCATTGGACCAACACTTCTTAACTTAGCCATCACCGGAACAATAGAACGCATGGTGGTACAGTATTTAAGGCTGAGACTGCATGCATGTGATATGGTGGAGCTGGGCCCCAAGAAGCTTGGTCCTGAAGTGTTACCTAGCTCTGTTCTCCGCCGATGCCCCAAGTAGGATAGATCCTGTAGGGCGCACTCGCTGTATACATTGCCAGCATGTGACCGATAATTCTCAATATGCGCCACATTGCAACCATCCCACTTTGAACCTCATTTCTACCAGCAAATTAAAAGCATGATTTAAGTTCCCGAGTTTCCTTAGCCCGAAAATGGCAGGGCCTAGGTTAAAACGAGTCACCTGTCTTTAGATTGTTCGAAATTGTGTCGTTATTCCTACATCTCCGCCTAAAGTGCCTAGTTCTAATACTATTTATGCTTCAACATGACAGATAAAGGACTAGAAAATCTTCATCCCCCCCCGGGCAGATCTATTTTCGATACCACTACAATCCCCGCCTCAGGGAGTGAAATCTGATTTCATGAAACTGCCTGATATATGAGTTCTGCTCATTGGAATTTTATCTATCATGTTACCTCTGATGACACTATTCCTATGCATACGTTAGATCATTGTGTTAGCCTGACACATATAGGGATCGATTTAGTGGATGCAATCTTTATCTACGCGGTCTCAGAGGTCTCCATTGCTGGGACCGATGTACCCTCCATAAGGATTGGTATATATCCATTGTAAGGATGTCGGCAACATATGTTCATCGACTATGTGACTTGAACATGAGATAATCGACATCATGATTAACTATTGTCTTAGATCATACTTTCGGAGTATGGAATGAATGGAGCCACATCCTTCTTTGGGAAAATTAGGCCTCAAAACCATGCATCACCACATTTTTGGACATACAACCCACGTCCGGAGACAGATTTGGACTCGTGGAATGATGTAAGCCGCTTCTTTGTTGTTGATTTTATGGGCTTCCAGTGCTTTTTTAAGCAATATAGTCGCTCTCTGGGTGCAGATTCAGCAGCGCAGGGTAATATACGTTGTCAGGTTCGGTTTGGTTATCATTATGCAAAACTACTTTATAATAGTTAATAAACTTTAGTAAGAAACGACAATTATTACTAAAATTATTAATTCAGCTCTTTCATATTTCACAACACATTATGTCTCTTAAGAGTGCAATTACTGATATGCTCTGAAGGATAGTACAAATCGGTCAAAGTCACATGACTTTGGAAGGCAAAAGTGCCGAGGTGATGATGGCCAATGCTCTCAAGCAATCGACTAACTCTTTAACCCCTGTAACGGTGTGCTGCTGAGCGTCATGTTATATTATCTACCTTTTCCTCACCCTTGTTCGTCTATCATATATTAACTACCCCGCTCTCCTTGCAAATCTCTTATCATTCAACTCCCATCACTCATCAGCTTCCAAACCCTCCACCAACCATCTCATCCACAGCAGCTATCATACAATGAAGTCCTGTCTTATCTTCTCTTTCCTCATAGCCGCCATTTGCGCTCAGTTTAACATCAGCTCGCCACCCTTCGAGCTCGCGATCATCTCCGACAACTCCACCCACAATGGGACAATCTTAGGAGCCTGGTAAACAGCGGTTGAGCTTTCCGACCATTGTTCTCTACTTACAGTAAATGACAGCCACGAAGGAGCAGCCATTGAGGGTTTCTGTCCCACAGGTTCACCAATCGGCAGCAACTCAACATACACGAATTTCTACCAGAAAACCGCCACATCCAATAGCACGGACCAACAAGGAATTTTATTCTGGGACCTCCACTACGCAGATAACCAGACCGCGCCCTCATCAATGCATTTCTCCGTAGACTGGACTTCGAATCTAGCTATCCCAATCATTTACCCTGGTGATAGTGAATACACGCTGGTTTATTTCGACTCCTCGGGGTATTTATATCTTCCTCGTTATCAAGACAACGATGTCGATCCACCCTCATTTTTAGATGCGCCGCAGAAGATTGAGAATTGGTATTTTTGCACTACGCGTTACGCGTATACATACACGACGCTTGTGTGGGTGATTGGATATGGTGTGCAGCCTAAGAATCCCTCTTGTCAGAGGGTCCGAGTCAAGAGAGTCTGGGTCTAGGTGGATCCGAGTTCCTCTTGAGGTGTTTCTACATCAGTTTAACGATTTACTCTCGTTGCTTATGGCTAGTATTTGTGGAGAGTTGGGGCTTGTGATGAATGATGGTACTTAATGCTCTAGGTGCTTCCCCATAATATCCACAATTCCCTTGCATATCTGCCAACCCCACGGAAGTAGGCATACATATATTATTCACTTGTTACGTATATCAAATTTGATCATTGTGCTTCAAATTTGGTTCATATTCCTGACTCGTAGGTTCCCTGGACCCAACCACGATTTGCAAATGCCTTCACCATTATATACATTCTATCCCGAAATTGTAGCAGATTCCGACTGAGCTTAAAATTTTTAAAGTGTGTTTTGGCTTCCGTTGCCATTCCAATACCCAGTACTGTCACGTGTCGTACATGTCTACCATATGTCCTATTCTAGCTGGCTCTCCTTCATGGATATATACACTCCTTATATACGCTATTACCCATCACACGATTGACTGCTTCCTCTCATCGTGACGCGTACTGCTGCAAGCACTGCCAGACTACGCCTTTCCCTTTCTCTTTAATACTCGTAATAGCAGCAGAAGAAAGGAAAGCGGTACCTTGGAAGGTTCGTCTTTCACAACTTCTACGGTCTCGATTTTCTCATTGCTGCCCTCCTCTCTAGTGCCAATCCGAATCCCAGTACATTGTCCGCGATCAGTATCGGCGCTATACGCCAAAATATCGTTATTTTTCTCAACGTAACTTCAAGAACAGACACTAGAATTTGACAGTAAGACCGTATAAGCGTGGACAGGAAAGAGTGGATCCATCGGAGGCTGTAGCGATGGAGTTGTTCGCCCTCCGGCAAATGTAACTTCATATTCGCTGCCTTCGGCGAGTGTAGACAGAGGAACTTCCAAGAATTAAACTCCAATGATGAGAGATATTTGAGAAAGAAATGATCGGTTGCACTGAAGCATGTTGGAAAACGACTACTTTACAACAATTTGTGAAATTTCCCCTACCCGCTCCTAAGGTTGACCAAGAGTGACCACTAGTAATGTGTTACCTCGGCGCGAACCCTGAATAGTCGACCAACAATACGCGCTCACAACTATTCATTATTATTAGCTGAGGCTTATCTATTCTTTGAAAGGGTTGTGTAATGGAGAAATTATGTGTGGAGAATTGAGTTCATGTCTATCATCGGGTTGTTATAGGTCTTCCTTTACGCTACCACGTCCTGAGCAAGCATTTGAAATCCATAAATAAATTGAGGCAATATTTACTTATATCGGTTGAAATTAGTCAACCTTGAGTCCAGTTAACCCATTTCTAATTGCAGAGTCCAATGAACAGCGAAATGCCAGAATGGTGTGGTGACTATGATTTTCGAAAGTGGGGGTACATCGTAGTATGAGTATTTGTGGAATGGCTGTCAGACATGGTGGGTATTATTGAAACTTGATCGATCCTTTCAGTTAATTAGAAGCTGGAATGTTGTACGCAGAGAAAGGAGAAGATAAAGTTGTGTCTTGGATACGAATTATAGAGTGAAAATGTGCCGAACAGGACCCATCGAGCCCAAAGATCTTATATTTACAACAACATGTCTTGTCGGGAGTATATAGAATGTGGGAATCACGTGTTGATGTGTGGATCACGTGTGGATCACGTGGGATGTATGGATCACGTGTGGAGGTACCAATCACGTGTGGACACGTGGGGCACTAGCCATACTAGGCTAGTGCACGCGGCGGTGAGGTGGATGGTATTCCCTCTGCTGCACCGCTTCAAGATAGAGAGACACAACGATTTATTACCCCCTTTGAGAACTCCCATTGCTATTGCAATAGCCCTGTGAGACCAACATGTCTCTTCCCTCGTCTAGTTAAACATGAGGAAGAAATTCTGCCCATTCCACATTCACAAACGCACTCCCCTCCATATTCCTCAATTCGGCAAAAGCCTCTGCTAACAAATAGAACCTCGCAATACCATACACAATTGCTAACGGAGTGATGGTCGCAAACTCCCAGATCAACGGAAATTGCGTCATTTCTCGTTTAACAAATGTCATTTTCCTCTCCGCCATTGCTCTTAGATGCCCTTCCATTCCCTTTCGATTGAACAAGTACAAATATAAAGCTTTCCAACGCCCTAGACGTGTCCACGACGCCACTGTTTCAAATACCCAGAATGCGACCGTAATTCCAAAAAGCAGCAACGAACTTATTCGCCAAAGAAGGAGCTCTGTTGGTGTTGGAAAATCGAAATTCCACCCTGCAACGTGTATGCCTGTGAAGACAAATGTCGCGAAACATAACAGGTATTCTTGTGCTCCATACGGATTAATAGGAAATTTGTCATTGGGAATCCGTTGGATCGGTCGCTCTGAGGGTATGACAGGCATCTTCATGAAGGGTTGCACGTTAACCGAATAGCCAGGACCGTTCTCGTCAACGAAGTCAAGTGGCGTGAGGCGCCAATCTTGGTTCAGTGTGATCTCGGAGAGTGTGTAGGTGGAATGAATATGCACTGGCGCTGCACGAGCGATACATTGGATTATCATATAGCCGGCCTGGAAAGCCGTGATTACCTTCGTGAACGTATCTTGCTTGGACTTGTCCCATACCTCTTTACGGGTTATGGGGGGATATTCGACGAAGTTGTTGACGACTAACCAGTGCAGCTGTGTTGCGTTCAAAGGGAAGGCTTGCCATCCCGAGCATGGAAGATGAAGCCACCCATGTCTGCGAAGAATGCGTGCCGCATGTGCCAATCCTTGTACCCGGATACATGAAAAGCTTCTACATAGCGTTTTGCTCGACTCCACTGCCCGGCGGCATAAGTGAGTGGAAATTCGGGTCCGACTATTCCAAGGCACATCCAAAGAAGGCGACGGCCAAACAAAGTCAGCGCGCTGTCCTTAGGTGCGGGAACATTCAAGCATAACATTGTGTATGTGCTGATACAGATTGTTACGAGACTCGTCCAGAGAATGTCAAATGTGCCGCGGTATGAGGGCTGGTGACACATTGTGTCACCCGGGATGGCGACCAGTTGTCTAGGGAACCGTTGGGATTGCAGACTGGAAGTTGTTGTTCCGCAGTTGATGTGACTTCCCGACGACAAATAACGATTACAAAGACAGCAAGACGGACAAGAAGGCGATAGAACTGCATGGCGCTGACTGAAAGCTTGATTGAAGAGGTATGAATCACGAGGAAAAAGGGGGACGAAGTCTATCTGGACTCAGCCAACGTCTTAACTACGGATTTTTTGGGAACGACCAGAAGTCTAGCCAACAGCAAGCGACTTGGTCTACATCTCTTATTGCGGCACAGTCAGTGAACGTATTTCATTGGTCAGATATATGCTGACAAAGTCTCGTTCGGTGGCCTAGCACATCCAACCCACATCCCACACCCTTATACCATCAACCCTCACAATTTCACCGCCAATAGTTCTTTATCCATCATTCATCTCATAGGGCAGAAGATTCTGTAACCAATATTCCTGGTGATGCCCTCTTGCTCCGCCATCCTGAAGCCGCTCTTTGGCACCATTGCAGGCGTTGTCGGCCTCTACATCGCTTTCATATCACTCCTAACAATCCCCACACTACAAAATCACGTTATATACCTCCACCGCATCACTCTCACCTGGTTTCAAGACGTCAACGTGCCAGAACAATGGGGTTTTCTGCGCAACCAAGTCACTCCGTTTCAACTCAGTACGCCCGATGGAGAAACGTTGCACGCCTGGCACGTCCTACCACTTGAAGCATACCGTCAACACCAGAAGGAATTGAGGGAAGAACCTACCGGATTGTGTGCTGACATAATGAAAAGACTGTCATTCAAACTTTTGAAGGAGGACCCTAGTGCGCGGCTGGTGATATACCTGCATGGCGCAGCAGGCGCTCTTGGCTCTGGATGGCGGCCGCAAAGCTACCGTGCTATCTCCGCTGCAGCACCTAATGTCCACATTCTCGCAGTAGACTATCGTGGGTTTGGAGCGAGCACTGGGTGGCCTTCTGAAACTGGTCTCCTGACCGATGCACTCACCCTCACCAAATTCGCTACGGAAACCGCAAGAATCCCACCAGAGCGAATCGTTATATTCGCCCAATCACTCGGTACAGGAGTTGCTTTATCGCTCTCTCATCATCTTGCATTCCAGTCTCCGCCAACCCTCTTTGCAGGCATGGTTCTTGTTGCACCCTTCGCTAATGTAGAACTCCTCACCAAGACCTATCGTATCGCTGGTACCATTCCTCTCCTTTCTCCGGTCGCATTCTTCCCTAAGCTTCATGCATGCCTAAACCGGTTCATTATCAGCAAGTGGCCCTCCAAGGACAAAATAGCGTCATTGATACGTCATCTCGACAATCTTAAACTTGACGACCGACTTAGAAAGTATGACATCGCCATTATCCATGCCGAAAACGATTACGACATTCCCTGGATCCATTCGGACGTATTGTTCTTTCACGCTGTGAATGCTATGCGAGATCAAGAGTCAAGCTTGACCTTTGATAAGTTAGAGTTGGAGAAAAAGAAACTGAGGACTCCGCTGGGGGCTGGTGGGTGGGAGATCGAATGGAGAGGAAAAGGAGGAGTCCTGAGGGAAGAGATTGTGAAGCATGGTCTGCACGACCGGATTATGAGCTATCCAGTTGTTAGCCTAGCCATTGCAAGGGTATTTCATAGCCAGGACACGAAATAGTTTAGGGGTCTCTATGGGGTTAAAACCAAATTCCACAGCACATTCAGGGCCGATGGTCGACCCCACAATAGCACTACCGATGCACGCTGACATGAGAGAATGCTCCGAATTTTCCGTATATAATGGTTGCTGAATTGTTCTCTTCGGCAAGGCCAGGCCACGTGCCTACATTGTGTGGTCTTGCATCATTTCAATGCCTTCCTCTTCCACCGAGTCCTGCACCGACTGCCTCTTGCTCACTTCCAATGCCAGCTTAGCGTAGCTAGGATAGTGCTCACTCATCGCCAACTTGGCTCCGTTCCCCCAACGCCAGAAGACGAACAAATACGCATCGACCGCCGTAAACCCCTCTCCAACCGCCCACTTTCGCCCCTCCAATTGTTTCTCAATCATCTCATAACACTGTATCACATTCTCCGTAGCCTTCTTCCTTACAGCAGCGTATAGTTTCTCATCGTCTACAAAACGTTCTGGTCTCAACAACGCCCCATACCCCATGGTGTGTAATGTTCCGCTCAACCAGTTCAACCATTCGTATGTTCGGATCACTTCCAGATCCGTGCTCCCCATTAGCTTCTTCGACGGGGAAATCTGCGAGATTGCAGTCATTATGGCAGGTGTCTCGGTAATGATGTCGTTGTCTATTTGAAGAATCGGGACGCGTCTCTTGGGATTGAGGTGTTGGAGCGTCTCAGGAAAGCGGTTCTCGAAAGTGATGGATACTTTAGTGATGTCGAACTTAGCGCCTACCTCATGTAGCAGGATGTGTGACGCAAGAGCACAGGATCCGGGAGAAAGAATGAGGTGTATTTTGGCCATCTTGAGTTATAAAAGCGTGAGATGAATTGGAGTTGCGATTAGCATGGAGTACTTGCCCTTGGTGACAGGTTCTTTCCAAACATTCTTTATCCTCTACCCTAGATATTCCATTCCGCATTCGATTTGTTCGTGATCAATATACCAGCATCAACAGACCGCTTTTTAGCGCGCTAAAAGCCTTTTTTGGGTGTATTCCGCGTTGCTTTTGTCATCTTTTTGTCAACTCGGAGAGAAGGATCATTAACGCCATGCGTGTTTACGAATTAGCGGAACTGTTTCCGCTCTTCTTTTAAGGAGCATTACCAAAATCAATTCGAAAACCAGAAGTATTTGGATAGAGTAAAAACTCTCTTTATAATTATCGGTTATATGACCCTGGACTTCCCATCGCAAGTAACAAAAGCAATGCAGAGAGAGTTCTTCTATTTTTGATTATACTCTGGATCACAATCAGAGATGTACTATAATTTACCCTATCTCACTTGAGTTATCAAGCCAAATCCGGCCCGATAACAGATATCGGGTTCTATTAGTAAATGGAGGCATGTCAATGAATCTTTTGGAACCGCGGTCCAGTTCCGCGAAGTCTCTAAGCACCTCTCGAAGATAACAATCAACGACCGAGAATCGAAGATGAACGAGATGTGGGGAACACCTGAGAATAGCCAAGAATGCCGCAACAATAATGCAAGTTTCCTGGGAGGCAAAAAACAGGTGTCTGTAAGATGGATCCCTAGGAGATTGTAAAATCACTGCTGACAGATAAAGATGGCCTTGGCAAGGCAAGATAAATTCTTGTCACTTCTGTATATCTGTGTACTGCCCCTATTATTCCACTTAGATCTGTAAATATGAAGGATACTGCAGCCGCCTTAGACACACTCATTTCCATCATCTCATTTATATAATGACTCGCTTCCCCTACCATCTGGAAGCAGTTGATGGTGTATCGGAAAAGGAAATACACGAGCCCTGTGTACCAGAGTCTCCGAGTCAGGTCGTGTCATTACTTAAATCAGTAAACTCTTTTCAGTTTTCAATAAGGCCATAATAAGTTCCTTGTGACCTAAATTTAAATAGAGACAGCTGACAATTTCTAGCCCTGGATCATGTATGGTTACAGGCTTCAAAGCTTTACAGGAATTTATTATCTTGTTTCAATATGACTGAATACTGACTCGCAACTGGAAATTCAATCGTCGTGGATTTTTTGTAGAATGAGATTATGCACGAAGATCCTTCTGTCGGAACAAAATGTGAACACACTTTGTCCCTGCGTTGATTGGCATATATACCTTCCAACACCTTCCAATCGTCGGTCCTATACAGTGAGATATCACACTGCATCTTAACACTTTAGTAGAGCATGTAAGAGATCTGTATATCAATAGTTCCAACTTGGACATCATTATTTTTATAGCGAGACAGGTCTAAAAAGCTGTTCAGACACATTCCGCACTCTCCTGCTGACTCAGGTCCATCCAACGCAATTCTTTGTCAGGCCCTGTCTGAAATGATGATATCGTACTCAATGATTCGAACACGCATGCCTAGATGGGCTTACCATGCAGCTTTTATTGAGGCGTTGCTCCCTGTATTGGCGTTGCTATCTTTAATGGGGCGTAAACCTCGCCGCTAGTCTAGAACGTAATTGCTCTGACTTTCAATCAATTGCAGCCTATTTTTCACTGCGGGCCTCACCGTTTTAGACGCCGAGTGCGAGCGGACAAGAAATACCAGCCTCGCATATATTAACAACTGTAGCTTATAACGCACTCAACCTTGGCGTTTCAAGAATCGTTGCAATGTCGATATCTGATCCGTTCGCGATAGCTTTTGATTCCAATTAATATTATTCTCCGTACCGATCCTTTCCACCACGTATCAACCAATCGGCGAGAAGGCTCGGAAGCGCGCAAGGCGCTACGTGCTTCTTCCTTCATTTACTTGTTTAGTCCTACTCAATTGCTACTATGACAAATATACTGTCTTCTCCTTCTACAATAGAAACCAGCAATGTGACTTGCATGCCGGTACATGAATCGACTATTGTGTGTGGCGCATGCAGAGAACCACGAAGGAACTACCTCTAGCCTAAGAGAGCTCGGATTCGAGGGCCGGTCACGACATCTTACATGCATACGGCACGTGGGCATTTGAATTTAACCGGCAGGATGAGGATTCAGAAAGGATCGCAAAAAGCAAATCAATCAGCATTGGCGCATTTCCTGATATCTTATAGAATTGGTACTTCCCTCACTGATACCACTGATCCAAATATCAATTACTATCCGATACCCTCAATTTATCTTCAGCCAAAACTTGCGATTCAAAATGGTCAACCCAAAACCCGTGCTCAAAGCTCTGGCTGGGTCCTGGTTCTTGCTCAACAACACTTTGTGTGTAACATCGCTCTTCGACATCTCGAATGTCCTCCAGTTAACATCACATCGCAGATATGATGGCAATGGCACCGCGCAACCCGAAGACAAAAGCCTCGGATATTTTCCCCACGGCATGATACAGTACAACCTTAATGGCTTCATGTCCGCCGTTCTGTTTAATTCAAAACCCGAATACCGACCGCTTGACTTGACGTGGCCAGCCAAGGACAACCAATCGGAAGAGGACTGGGCTCTGGTCGGTGCACATCAAGTTACATATGCTGGGCCATTCTACCTTACCAATTTGACCTCAAAAACAGAGGGCACGGTGAATCATGGCCCATTACTTGTAGCGGGCATCGAATCGTGGGTTGGGACGACGGTGACCAGAAATTTTGAGCTGTTAGAGAGTGGGAAAGTACTGTTAATCAAAATTATTGGGAGTAATGGATTTGTGGGGAAGTCATTCTGGAAAAAAATTGGGTAGATGGTTGAAATGAGCTTGTCGTACCTTACACAAGGAATAATTTAGATTCATGGGAAGCCTTTACAATGTCAAGTTTAGGTGACTACTGATCTAGCATCTCGCTGTCGTTTCTGCCAAGTCTACGTACAACCCCGAAATCCCATCATAATTGTGATCGGAAAGCACTCCATTAAAACTAATGGGGTTCGGATTCTCCCCGGGGACCTCAAACGGTGTGTTAAATTCCAATCTACCATTCTTCCACTACGCAAGCATTGTTGATATCCCATTAAGGTTCGATAGAGAACTCAGGGGCTCCGAAAGCGATCAAATTTCTGTAGACCGGGCCTATGCAGATGCGGTCCATGATACATGGGCCATCCTGTTCGATCAATCGCATTACTGGCGCGTAATTGGCGAGAGTCTTGCACGTAATGGTGACTTGATATACCAGCAACTCAACTGGCGCGCCGATATTTTGGCGGAAGGGGAATTTTGTGGTCCATAAGTTGTTTTTTATGCTAGAGACTAAAGATGTGTCCTCAGAGGGGTCAGCGACATCGATAATCTTTAGTCAAGCTAAAGGTGTAGAATATACCCAGTTTATGAGCAAGATACAGTTCAAGGGCGCAAGCTGGAACATTATCATTGATTCAAATTTAGATATTGTGACTGCCGTTGATCATCCCTGAAGTTGGAGGACTTGAGTTAGTATTTTCTTGTAATGGAGAGATGGGATTATGGCGCAAATTACTTGCCAACACGATGACATATAGCCTGTCATGGCCATAGCTCAGATATCAGTTCGAGTAGCAGTCGGGATAACCACAGTTTCGCCAAGAATTTTGTTCTTCCATATAAGTGGCTGGTAGTTGCCTGGACCAATGAAGCATAGCGGAGTTGGCCAATCGCCTACAGTGAGCCGTTGGAACACGAGGCTGTGTCACGATGAGAAGAGGCAGCCAATCGTCTGATGGGTAAAAGTGTGTATAAGGAGTGTGAAAGCCGTGAAGAGCTGACTGCTCGCACGACGACTATATATACCCATGAAGGGGAGCTAGCTAAAATAGGACATATGGTAGAACACGTGCGATACGTGACAGGCTGTGCCCTCAGGAACTAGAACGAGGACTACCGATCTTGTCAATCCAAGCCTTCCTCGCATTCTTGACGATCAAGTCAATGACAGTCTGCGCTCTCATACCTGAAACTGTAGTTGATTTGAGAGAACCTGTTCACCGTAAATAAACCATGGAATATAGCGCTTTCCTCTGCCGATGATGTGGGCTCATCCATTGTTGCCGTTCTAGTCGCTTAGGATGATTTCGAAGAGAGTCGCGATGAAATAGGTTTCATTGCCCATCAATCGCATGTTGAACGGAGGGACACAGGCCACGAGAGAAGCGAGAAGAAGAATTAAGAATTTATGTTGAAGTAGATAGTTCAGTGTAGACTAGGAGTTGGTTAGGTATCAAGCGAGTTGTATTGGAAATAATGAATTTGGTGTTACTGGGAACCAGCTCGGGCTTTTATACTGCGGCAAGACTGGTTGCTGGAGAACCAGGTGAAAGAACGCATCTTACCCGTTGTGACGCTAATTTGCGCTAGAAACCCTTATTTAGATGCTCAGAGGGTGAAAAATCTGCCACATGTATATCAAGGGCGCTTATTACTGTACAGTATTACTAGCACATCTGGCATTCTGAAGCCCTCGTGAAGTTATTAGATGACCGAAGTTTATGCCGAATCACACTCAGACTCCTCTGAGTTACCTAGGTTCTCTATTGAACGTTGACATCTGGTAGGCAGCTTGATACTTTCTTTATTATCTGAATACAAACATATCAGAATAACACTGAGAACAGTACACGAGAGGTGATTCTCAGTACACTTTAAACTCCACCAATCTGATCTTCATACCCGTCTGCGGTGTAAATACCAGCCTTATCTGATTTGTACTCACTTCACCCCATTTTGCTATTGTAATACCATTTGCAATCGGTTCTGCGTATTTTGCATTCTCCACGTCAGCCCACAATCCAGAATCACTAACCTGCACGTGGTACTTGATAGGGATGTCGAATCCTTGGCTCTTGTCGGCGAACCAGGCAATCTCAGCGCTTTCAACACTCATGTTGGTGCCAAAATCGATTGCGAACCAAACTTCCGAGCCGTTGCCAGCCGATGTACTCCACCCATTAGCAACGTCGGCTTCTGGGAAGAAGAAGATGCGACCATCAATGGCGCTATGGATATCATCTAATGAGGCGCCTGCCACGGATACGCTGCCGACTGGGTACGACGTTGTGGCGCTGAGTTGTACGGATTTCGCGATGGGTTGTGAGAAGGTGGGCGCTGACAAGCGTGAAACAGGCACGGTCAGTCTCTCTAGTTCGGGGCTCGAAGCTACAATATTGCCGTCGACCTCGATCTTAAGTCCCGCTGCGCCGTACCGTGAGCCGGTAGCATCCCATTGCACTGCGATGTCATGGCCGTGGTATCGAATCCTTTCCGCTCGGAAGTAACTGACAGTAGATGCATCAGCGAGGGGATTGACTTCGAGCACGTCGTCTGCACGAGCACGAATACCAACGAATCCCGAAAGTATGAGATCGACAAAGCCGGAGTGGAAGTAGTGTGGTGATCGCTTCAGACCTACGATCGGCGCTCCAGAGTCGGGGTAGTAATCTTCTTCTATGTCTAGAATGCCTCCGCGGTTGGGATTGTAGTGGAGTTGCGCGTACTGTTTAAGTAGTCGCGTATAGTCTGCCCTGTTGATGACGTTGGTAGACACTCCGATAGGATAATGATCCAACCAGTTGGCAAGGCCGGTGAGGACTTGTGTTGTCTGAAAGGGCCATACCGGGCCGTTCCATTGGCATTCCGGATTTGTGCCTTCATAGCGATATTGGCGCATGTAGTATTCGTAGCTCGGCTCGTTGGTTCGCAGGCCGTGTGGTCCTGCTAATTTGCTGCTGTTCAGAATGTGCTGCCAGGCTTGCGCATATTCGATGGTATCGTCGGGAAGATCATGCGTCCAGGGCACGTAGCCAACAAGTTCGCGACCACGAATTGGAGTGCCATATCTGACATATGTATTATTGACTTGGTATCTATCGATGAAATGCGCGAAGGTAGCATTCCAGAGAGATGCCTGTGTGATGTTCTTGAGCAATGCAGCCTTGGAGGCGAATGAGTCCACAGTATCCTCCAGACCCCCTCTGAGTGCAGCAATATCCGAAATGGCTCTTGCATTGGCGTATTGATAGCTATTGATACTGGGACGGAAAGAGTCTCCGCCCCTGAATCCATCTGCTCCTCCTGATGCATCGATACTAGAAATAGTGTACTCAGTTGCGTCTCTTAGTGGCTCGACCCAGTAGAGGCCCTGGTTGGAGTCGTAAGAGTCGATCCAAGCGCTGTAGACACTTATCATAGCATCGAGCCTAGAAGTCGCATCTTCTGTAACTCCATCAACCAAGTAACCTTGCCAAACCGATGCTGCCATGCTCTCCGAGAACTGTCTTGTATTGCTATTCGAGCTGAATATGAAGTCGGCATAATCCTCCTTGAATCTCCGATCACGACACCACCGGCCTTCAAGAAGATGAAAGCCCGTCGCATCGTTTAGTGAAGCCCATGGGTTGGTCTGCCAGCTGACATCGTTGAGGAACTCAGTTGAGATGAAGCCGTTGGCGCCGAGGTCGCGTTGGTGGCTTCGGAATATCTTCCAGCGGTAGTAGTATACCTCTGTGAGGGTGGGATCGCTGGATTCAAAGAGTGGAATGCGATCTAGGTACCATGGAGCGTCATTTCCGAAGTATTGATTAGTCAAGCCTTTCGCATCCAAAGCGGCATAAGTAGAACGAATCGCGAATGTGAGTGTTGACGCGGCAAGGAACTTCATGACGCCTAAAATTTATTTATTTGCACAAGAAAGGGTCCGGTAACTACAAGAGTCAAGAAGGTTTTCTCGGGGGGTAGTCCTTGTATATGAGATGCTATAGTGCTGTCAGTTCGGGTCTAACTCTCCCGCTATACACAAGGGGAGTTCCTGATATCTCTCATATTCAAGTATCATTCTACTGTATTAGGTAGACGAAAATTCAGACGGTGATTATCGAAGGCAAGTTTCTCCGTCGGCGATCATTTATATATAATCCCCACATATTCCCCGCACTTCGTCTGGGGAAGCTCAAAAAAATTCTCCGCCATCGTTAACGGGTGGTCTGGGTCCTTTGGTATCTTCAAAGGGATGACAAGGAAGTGATTCGTGGAGGCAAACGAAAGGATAGAATATGAATGAAATGGAGATGGAGATGGAGAGGATAGTGGAGTCTAAGGTGGAAAGGACGATAAAAGCTGTGCCGCCAATCCATATGCGGCTTAGCTTCTTCTTGCTTTGTTCTACTGTATGCTAGGACCTCTGAGAAGAATAACAACCGTGGAAGAACTCTTAGCAGATACTACAGGACGTAGTGGGGAAAGTTTCTGCCTTTGGCCCTTCATTTTAATCCGCGCAGAATCTTCAATTCCCATCCCATTGACTGGCTTGAAGCATTTCACAGTGTGCGACAACACGCGAAAGTGTTGCTTCGAAACCTGATAGGAAAATATAATTCATAATTTTGATTTCAAGTGAACCTCCAGATTCAAGCCACCATTCGTCGAAGCCAGAGACAGAATAAAAACGTCTCGTCATAATCTCTGTCTGGGGACTCCCCTTTTTCGTTCATTAGGAAGCATTTCTAGGTTCCGTCGCGTACGTTCTGGAGAAACTGGCTGGGTTTTGGTGTGGGAGGTTGCATGAACCTGAGGTAGAGATGGTGCTTGCCAACGAGCAAGTTGGACCAGTCATTCCCTTCACCACTTTCGCTAATATATGTTCCTTTGCTCCCTGTATCCGCGCCACTACTCTTATCTTCCTCTCCGCCCGGATTCTTTTCCATAGAGAAGAGCATAGGAGAGATGTATCGAGCCTCAAAACTCAGTGCCTTTACCGAGCGTAACAACTGCTTCGTCTCCTACATGCCCATCCCCTCGCACCCTATACCCATCCCATTATTTGATTCAAGTCGCAAACTCCTAATTTTAGGCTTTGCTTCAGAGCTCACGTAACGCATGGGCAAGCACATCTAACGCGCCTTCCCCGCCCACCCTGCCCACGTCTAGGACGGAAAATCCAGTCTCTGCTGCGGAGTTGTTGGCGTTTGGTGGTACCAGCAAAGTGCAGCAAACAGATACCTATCCATGAGCTCGCAGTCCTCTAGAGAAGGCAAATACGGTAGTCCCGAAAAGTTAAAGATAGGAAAGTCGTCTCTTTCAAGGGCACGCAGCATTCTGGCAAATGCATCTAGTGAGTCACCATCGAAGCGTAGCTCGCGACAATTATATTCAGCCACAGGAGATAAGAACTCGCTTTGCCTGTATGCAAATAACTTATCCATTTCAAATTTCCTGTCTTCTTCTGTCGGTGCCGAACTGGGGGCACGATCTTGATAACGCATCGTGTCCCAGAAGCTCTATTCCGGCCCCACCGAGAGCGGGTCAAAGCAAGAGACTTGGCGGAAAGGATAGGATTCGATTTTCCATGACCACAAAAGGTAAGTGCCGCAAAAGGACTGGTACGGAATTAAGAGGCGTATTGGAGATGTATATGAGGCAAGGTGCGCATCATATAATAGCCGTATGTTTCTTTTATCAACTAGGAGGAAAGCTTGGACCGAGAACAAGGGCTACATCTAAACACTACCCAAACACCGCTCTAGAGGCAAGCTGGACGCCCAAAGGGATGATTTTCTTCAATTCCCAGAATACGCACACCCAACCGCGTGTCTCTCCGGGCATCAAGGTATGCCGAAGCCACTCAGTTTGCGGAACCGTCATGTTTAACGCGACAGCCACAAATTCGAGCATCCCCTCTTGGATACTTCCAGGATTCCATGTTAATTCGGAAAGCACCCATTGCCCAACCGCCTCCTCTGTTCTCACACACTTCGGCATATACAACGGGATAAGCCTTGGCATCTTCCTCCTCCTTGGATTGTACCACGTCGAACGGCGTATCAAATTCTGGCTCAAATCCTGCCTTTACCCGTGGATGATCTGGTCTGCAGCCTTCAGCGTCATCATGCAGACTGCCGGTATCGTCACTACCTCGCTATTGATTCGAAGCAGCGGTTATCATGCCGACCTGTGGCAGCTCATCCAGATATAGGCGATTCGGCTACGAGTCAGCTGGTTCATTGGAAATATGTTGAATGTAAAGAGAAACTAGACTCTGGGTGCAAGCGACTCCAAAAGCGGCGACAGAAACCCTCCAAAAAAGGAGTCAAAAGTCCCTAGACATAGAGTTACTCTAGTAATGTCTATTCCGCCATTCCCATTCCTTCAACGCTAGACCTGAGCCCACCCTCAAACTAATGCAAATTCTTTCCATGTCTCATCCTTTCGACATCGGTTCAGAGCGGCGTCTCAAAGACTAGCGCAATCGCGTCGTCGCCTGCCGTGATGACCCTCTCCCCGTTCCCCTGCACAAACCCCATGATACCGCCGCCCTCTCCACCTCCCCGATGACCTTTCCACTCCCCAACCAACCCCTTTCCAGCCGCCGCAGTCCCACCTCTCGTATCCCAACTCCTCAGTACACCATCGTAACCTACCGACCTTAGAAGCCACCCGCCAGGTCCAGATCTGTTGACGAACTCTAGCTTGACGACTGCCTGCGGTGCCTCCTCATCTGCGTGCGCTTCTTCAATGCGCCGGCGGATAGCAAAGCGATGCGCGGTGTCGAAGAGCGTGATCGTTCCATCTACATTACCAGCAGCGAGCAGCGTAATCGGCGCAGAGGAGAATGCGAGCGTTTCGATGTTATCCTGTCCGGCTTGGAGGGAGGCTAGAATTTGGCCAGCCTGGCCGCTTGAACTCGATCCAGATTGCTTTGCGCCCCCAGCTTTACCGCGTGCGCCCCCGCCCGTGGAGGATGAAGAAGTTGCACTGAGACGAGGTAGACCGACAATACGGAGCTGGCCTTCTGATCCACCAACCGCAACGAAGGCGCCGTTGGATGCTATGGCGGTGGTATAAAGGCCGCCTTCGACGCGAAACCGTTCGTCTTGCCCGGTGAGGCTGACGACAGTTTGTGCGTCGGGCGTTGCGGTCAGGCCCTGTGAAGCCGCGTCCCCGAACACGTCCCACACATACAGAGCGCTATCCTCGGACACAGTTGCTAGGAGACTGCCGTCAGGGCTCCACGCACCTGCGGTGCACGTTTCAGTGTGGAGATAGTAAGCTTGTAGGACCACCAATTCGCTGCCCTTCTCTTTTGCGTCGATCTGATACACCCACACGGACCCGTCTGATGCGCCGAGCGCAATGACGTTCGGATGATCGGGGTGTGGACAAGTGAGTAGCCAGTTGATTTCTTCTACTTCCTGCGCCTCGGCAAGGAACTTCCAGCGCTTGCCTGTAGGTTCGCCCTGCCAGACGCGCAGCTTCCCATCCAGCCCGGCGGTTGCGAGATACTGGCCTTTGGGGTATGTGAATGCAATAGCGTTGATGGAATCCGTATGCCCTTCAAGTTTGAACAGGCTCTTCACTCCTTCTCTTTCCTGGGGCTGGTTGGAGTTTCCGTTAGGCGCGGCGGCGGGGGTTACGTCGAAGACGTATCCGACATCGTCGCCACCGCCCGTGGCAACGATTTCTGGATGCACGGGGTGTTGCGCTATGCAGAAAATTGAGTCTGTGTGACCATCAAAGTGGGCTACGCTGTCGTTTTGCAGATCAATCTCCATCTGGATGTCTCTGGCATTTGGGTCGTTGATGTCTTCGTCGTCAGAATCCATGGGCGCATCTTCGTCATCGGCAATTTCCTCTCCTACGTCTGCTGGGTCAAGCATGGCGTCCTCATCCTCGTCTTCGTGCTCTGCCTGGTGGGGTTGGTGGGCGGACATGGTAACCACTAGAAATTTCACGGTCAGATTTGACGTAGAATCGAGAAGCTTTCGCGGAAAGGAAGGAAAGCTGTCCGCGAAGGCGATTTATATGCGACAGGTGTGTGGTGGTGCTTAGAAATGCCCTTCAAAGCCCTTCCACCAAGATCTTTTTTGTTCGGGGTTGCACGTCGGAGGTTGAGCGAGAAAATGCCGACGTCATAAGCGCACGTGACTCGAATTCATCCAGAGACGTGAGCATTCCATGGAATTATAGAATACGTTGTGCTGTTGCAGCAGCATCTATGGAGAGCAACGCTATCTAATATGCGACGGTATATACCTATCCCCAAATATTCGCAGTGTACAACCTTCCAAAACAAGTGAGCCATATCTACAGCTTCGCACCTGCCGCTCGTCTCTTCTCCTTTTCCCTGTCCCTCAAAAATCTCCGCAAAATCTTCCCGCTGGGGCTCTTTGGGATCACGTCTATGAACTCGATGCCGCCAGTGATCCACTTATATCTCGCCTTGTGTTCTTCGACGTGCTTCTGGATCTGGCGTGCGGTCACATGGTCGCTTTCCTCGTGGCTAACGGACGGTGACTTGACGACAAACGCCTTGGGCACTTCGCCGGACTTTTCGTCAGGCACTTGGATTACAGCGCAGTCGTTGACGGCGGGGTGGGTCAGGAGATGGGCTTCCAGTTCCGCGGGGGCTACTTGATGGCCCTGTAGCATATGAGCATCGACTCTCTGAAATGGCTCGAAAGCAGGGGAAAGGTCTACTCACCTTCACTTTGATGAGCTCCTTGATCCGATCTACGATGAAGACATGCTCGTTTCCTTTTGGCGATTTCCTAATAACAGCCTCATCGCCAGTGCGCATATATCCATCCTGAAACGTCTCTGCGTTCGCTTTCTCGTTGTTCAGATAGCCGAGCACAACAGCAGGAGACTTGACAAGAAGTTCTCCGGGTTGGTCGTACTCGGTAATCTCCTCGCCCTCGGGCGATACAAGTCTGCATTCGATGCCAGGGTAGATGGAGCCCGAGGAGCCAAACCAAATATCGTGAGGGCTAGACGAAGTCACGACAGTGCAGGTTTCTGTGAGACCTATGCTCGGCGTTAGTTCTGGACTTGTATTCGAATTGATGAGAACTACCATAGCCTTGGCGAATAGCCCACGTCGGGAAGATGCGCTGCAGGTCTTCAGCGGTTTCCTTCCCCAAAGGAGCCGCGCCCGTGAAGATGGACCAAACGCTGCTGAGGTCGTACTTGGCAAGTGTGCTCTGGTTCTTTGTCATCAAGATGATGATCGGAGGTACCTTGCAGCAGTTAGCCCGGAGCACGGCCGAGTGGGGTCTTGGAACTGGTGGCTTACTAAAAACAGGGAGTGAATCTTGAACCTTTGAATCGCATTGAGGAAGCTCGCAAACTCAAATTTGGGCAACACTACGACGCTATCGCCGCGGTAAATGCTCCCATGGCAGATGACAACCAGTCCATAGATGTGGCTCATGGGCAAAAGCCCTAGGGCATTCTCAGTGTAGTCTGACTGGGTTCCTGGTGGTATCTTTGTGTCCCGGAATGGCTTGTCATAAAACTTGGCTTGGACTACACGCTATCAGTCGCTGCGATGGTTCATTGGGAGCTGACGGGCTTACTTGTATTTGCGATAACGTTGCGATGCGAGATCATGACGCCTTTCTAGATGTGGGGGTCAGC
Organism: Beverwykella pulmonaria; assembly: GCA_001599595.1. NCBI lineage: Eukaryota > Fungi > Ascomycota > Dothideomycetes > Pleosporales > Melanommataceae > Beverwykella > Beverwykella pulmonaria. The sequence continues at coordinate 3,381,432 of BCHH01000003.1, forward strand.
TTCCACGCCCTGTCTATGTTCCTGTGCAGCTAGACGTACAGGCAGTCCAGAGGTGCCGCTGGAGTAGCAGAGAAAGGCGGTTCTCTTTGCAGCATGGCCCGGCTCCCAATTCAACGGCTCCAGACGATCTGCCTTGGCGCCCTCTCGTATCAAGTCATCCACGGTCGTGATGCCACTTGGGCTGTCTTGTCCCGTGAACTCTTTGGGCAGTTCGAGCAGATATATGCGGTTGCTCTGTATGCCGCATCGCTTCGCAGCCTCCTGCGCGGTCTTGAGAAGCGGAAGACAGGTGAAGAGGACCTTTGCGCCCGAGTTTTTCAGCTGGTACTCGAGCTCCGAGAGCTCGTAGGCGGCATTAGCGGGCGATTGGATGCCGCCGAGACGATGCGTCGCCCATGCCAGCGGAAGGGTGTCAAGCTGGCGATGTCAGCAAAATCCCACAGAACGACACCAGGCGCGCCACGGACCGTGTTCACGGAAAAGACGGCAATGACCTTGTCCCACTCGGAGCCCGCGTTAGGCTGCCACCCGAGCTCCTTCGCGAGCCCTCGTGCGAGGAAGTCGACGCGCTCCTTGACCTCGAGGGCCGAGTACGTCTTGCCCGTCAGGCCGCAGATGAACGGCTGCCTCGAGTATCCCAGCGGGTGTCGCCCGTGGTGTTCATCGAGCATGAAGTCGCAGATGGGGACCGAGTCGGGCGGGTCGAAGGGCAGCTTGGGGACCCATTCGGGGGGGTAGAAGGGCATCGTGGGCGGGCGGGCGCTCACAGGTGTCTGCGCGCAGGGTCAATGGTGTGTGTGCGTGTCAATGGGGGAGCAGCCGTACCTGCGCTTGGGTGGGGGATCTGAGGCGTACTTGAGGGTTGGCCGAGGTCACCGACGTGGGCGAGGCGCAAGGGCACACTCGGCTTTACGGGCGATCTTAACACCTCATTGTCGACGGCGACAGTTTGGCAGCTTAGCAAGCCGCGGCAGTCGAGTGTGAACGTCGGCCGTCGCTCGGCCAGCCACCAAAGGGCGCTCGCAGGCTCTCTTCCGTCCTCGTCATGCCGCCCGCAAAGCCGGGGTAGCCATTGCGGAGATGGGCCCCGAAAGGGATAGCCGTCTTGGCGCGCTGCCGCGAGCCTGGAGATGCTCGCAAAGAGAGGCCAGCCTCAACACGGCTCTGCAAAGCCCTTCTGCGGTTGCTAGAGGCGGGTTTCGTTTCTAGCAGCACCTGTTTCCCATGAGATACTCGCTCCTTGGGGCCCCAAGGTCCGACTTGGGAAGTCTCAAGCTTCGCCTACAGGTGCCTCATGTCCATGGATGTTCCCTCGTGCCTACCCCACATCCAATTCGTACCTCGTCTGTAGCTCGTCCTGAACCCGCGATGGCATCTGCATCGGCCCGTGCTCCTGCTCTGACTCGGCCTTCATCTTCAACCCACCGCTCCGAGTTATCGCCACACAGTTCGGTGATGCGTACGGGGTGTCCCCTTCCCGCACACCGCTACTGACAGCGATCCATGGCGGTCGTACACATGAAGTCTCTTTCGCGTCCTGAGCCCCCTCTTCTAACTTGACGTCTCGTTGCGCTTTGTTCTGGCAGCATTCCGCCACCATGCGTCACCCGGAGCCCTCGAGGGCATTGGGCACCTCTCAGGAGACCAGCCGACCAAACATGTTTGGGGCAGTAAATAGGTTTCTGCACGCCTACGCGTCCAGCCAGGACGGCCATCTGCGCAAAGTTGCACCCGGCAAACCAGCAAAGAAACAACCACAACGGCCTCGTTCTGAGTCTCTCTCCGAGCCGGCATATGGACCCGGTTCAGCAGCTTCCGAACCGATCCGACGACCTCCTAAGCAGACCATGGCTTCCCTTATTCCAAGCCTCCTGAAGCGCAAGAGAGCTTCAACCCAGTCTCAAGAGACTAGCTCCAGTCTGAGCAACTTCCCAGCTGATCTTTCTGACTATTCCGAGGCGCAGGCTAACAAAAGGAATCCAAGGAGAGGAGGAAATCTCCGTTAAACCTAACGCAAGCAAAACCGGCCTGGTGGCAGCCAATGCATAGTAGCCATCAACTTGAGCATATATCTTTTGGCGCGCCCGTAATCCATACATGTATCGAGTGGCGGCTTGAGTCTCAGCAAGTATATCTACAGGGCTAGACGTGTCTTCAGCCAACCTGCGCCAATTTCTGGTTCCCAGCACGAGCCTCTACCCATCCATTTATGCACTAACACTATGAAGCCGACTTTAAATACGGCCCGTGTTTCCTCAAGCAACGTGTGAAGTAGCCAAACGACAAATATGTCTACATCCTTTCCTCCAACCACACAGAGCTTTCCGGGCTTTCGATTGCCGGGGAAGACTGCTCGCTTGCATATTGGCTGGGTATTGTCTGCCCAAATGCGGGCGGGGCAATTCGCGGTTGTCGTGGACGGGCTGGAAATGAGGAAACCCATCCGGTTGCTCTTGGAAGAAAGAGTTGCCGTATGCCTTCATTCCTGCGCAAACTCTTCGTGGCCCCTTCTTCCCTCTTACTATGGGCTACGCCATGTCCAGAGATACTCAAATTCCGTTTGTTAATCTGGACTTGTCTTTTGAATGCAATTACTAAATAAATTTACCACTGGAATCTGGGGATTTGTTGCGCACCTCATCGTGAATAAGAATAAGCGTATGGTGGAGGAAGGGGAAGAGGAGGAAAATCTGATCAAATGTTCAAAGAGCTGTAACAAAAAAATATTAGACTGATGAGAAGAGACTTGATAATTGGTATCTTCAAGGGTGAGAGTTGTACGAGGCATTTCCTGGTAAATTACGGGATACCGTACACGCTCATTGATGCTAAGTCTTCCAGGTCATTTAATAGTGCTGCAAGACTCATCAATCATACTCGCAAAAGGTTCAATTGGGCAAAACCTCTATTAGCCACAGCAACAGCCCGAGAGCTCAGGGTGGCAGGGGCCGTAGAAGAAGGAATCAGTACTGTAGAAAAAGACATTAATGAATATAAGAGAAGGATTCGGCTCAGAGTTGAAGATATACGAAGCCCTTGCACAGTGATGCTTTGAGCAACAACGGTGCGTCTTACACAGTGTCTGATTCTTACATCAACTTCAATTTTACCTTCGAGAAAAGTAGTTATTATTACTACCCACAATGCCAGCCCAAACAGAGGCCACCTGGTCAGCGGAGCACTTCAGGCTCCTTTGTCGTCATTCACAGAGCTACAAACAAGAACAGTCACTTTTCTTCTCTCCTCTCTTTTGCCGCCTACATATTGTCTGAATCGTCTTCTCGGGCTAGGATCATCCCCAAGCAATGCCTCATCCCTCCCTCAATGCCCTGCCTTGGACCCGCCTACCTCGAGACGCTCTCCATCCAGCCGCTTTGCCTCTCCACAGATTGCTGCGACATGCGACAACGTTCACCAGTTGGGAGTTCCTCCAAAGGAAGTTCCTCTAACGAGAGTGATCATACTGGGTCTGATGCAGACAATATTGTAGAGTCAGATGCAGATCCTAGCATATTTCTGCTTCCTGTTTTCGGCCCCGCTTAGTGTTTATTTTCTAGTTGCATAGTCATACAAGACTGCCCTTGGACGCCGCTTGAGGCGCTATCCATGGTGGGAAAAGGCGAAAAATCGGCCATATCAAAAGTAAGAGGGCGAGATTTTACTGGTGTAAAAAAGCAACAAAACTCTCTTGAAGATAATCTAATTTCGTGCAGCATTCGTAAGAATTCCTGCAATGACGATGAGGTTGTTTGTGGATGAGAGGATGTCGTCCGGATGCAACACTTTCATTGTGAGTGCTTGGCGGCCCGATCGAGTATATAACTCTTCAGATGCGTCCTTTTGTGTCCCAGCACGGCCCCACGCTGCCTCTTTGTCCCTTCTATCCCCTTATCACCATCAGGACGAATAGACAAAGCCAGTCGGGTATTGACACAAGGTGTTTCTCCTTGCCATACCTAAATCGTACCGTGCCCTACTGTAGCAAATCACGGCGAAATCTCTTGCTCTATCCTCAGCTATCGTGCCTGCGGCCACTGCTATATCAAAAAGAAGGTCTAGAGCTAACAGTACCTTGCCCTGTGGTAAGAGGAAGCCGTCGTTAAACTAGAGTCACCTCGAGTTAAGAAGTTAATGATAATTTTGCATTGTTTCTATGCGCTTACAAGCTTGGCCTCTGTAGTATTTCGACAAACTACGTGAAGTCTAACTAGTCTGTCAGCTGTGCATACATGTATTTGAGCACCTCTATTGATACTAGTCACGAAGGATGGTCATCTCTGAAGACCCACTCTTTAACTGCGATGACGTGCTCCGTCAGCTCTACTGCATTCTGTACCTGTTCATCTGCTTGGCATGCTTGGGCGAGCACGTTCTGTGACGCCAGTTAGGAAGGGTGCTCTTCTACTAGTAACTTCTCTTGCATTGCGACGACATACTCCATTAGCCGTACTGCCTTTTGCACCTGCCCACCTGCTTGGTATGCTCGCGCGAGCTTGTGCTGTGGCGCCAGACAGTCTAGCGTCCTTCTGAAAACCCAAGACTTGAAGTTCTGTTGTAACGTGGAGTTATGAGACTCCATACCTCGTTCCCTGACATCTGGTACTCCAAGCCCTCTAGATACTTGGACAAAGCTGGGCTGGAACAATTGTTTACAGCCTCGTCCACAAGCTCAAAATGCCGCACCTCCCATTCTCGACACATGTCCCACATAACGTGCTTCGCCGCCTGCTCCCCAATATCACACATCTTCATGATGATAGGTACCGATGAGCAGATCTTACCCAGATCGAAGCCATCTTTGGCAGCAAGAACCTCCTTCTCGAAGCTGCAGATGTCATTGAGCACGGAGATGTGTCTCACCGCATTTTTCTCGATGGGTTTCACAACCTCTATCTCTTCAGAGGTCATGTATAGACCCATGCAGAAGCACATTATCCACGACAACAAGCTATTAGGGTGGGTTAGCTATCATGCTCCACTCCAAGGGCTTTTATATCTTACCCTTTTCCAAGATCTGCATCCCGATACTTGAAATAACTCTGTAGGCTCATAGGCTTCATCCGGCTTCCGTCTGCTTGTGCTCTAAGGAAGTCGATAGTATGCTCCAACAGTTGGTCTGCAAGTGGCTTATCCAATGCTCTCATTCCCTCGAAAAGATCGTACATGATCCACTGAGCTGGTGCCGAGCGGTCAGGAAGACAATCACCACGGGAACATTGAATAATTCTCTCGTTGTGGATGACGCCATCTTCAATCGACATTCGGTCCAAGAGGTCGTCGATCAGGAATGCGGCGGTAAGCAATCGACAACCCCAGTGAAGTCTGTCATCCAGAGATAGTGGACAGTACATGCACACCACCCAAGCATAACCTTCATCAACAAAGCGCTGTCGGTGTTTGTCTGTCTTGAAGGGCCAGTGCTCGAGAAAGAAATTATTCACTTCATTGACAACGTTTTCTGTGAGTGGGTGTTGCCTGGCTCTTAGGATGGTGGGGCGAATATCTTTGGGAAGCTGAGAGCGCTCAGCTGCTTGGGTTGATGCCATGAGGCGAGTATTGCTGTCTTGGGGTTGGTCTCTAAAAGTGACCATGCTGGGTGCGGTTCAGTTGCAGAAAATTGAGAGACTTGATGATTGCCAATAAAAGAAAGCTGGGGAACTTTAAGCAGCAATTGATTTAGCGTTGCACCTCGTGCTGCTCTAATGTTCCAGTTTAGAATTGTGAAAGGTGAGTGAATGGGAGGGCATGAGAAGCCCGCCTTAAATTTAAAGTGCAACTCCGGTCCTCTTGAACTGCAGAGCTTACCGATAAGAGGGTATTTATAGTCTCCACACCCAAGCTTCCACACTCCCATCTTGGCTAATAATTGTACCACACCTGAGCAGTTATCGTCTAACAGACAGGGGATTGGTCTTAGCTGTTTGGTCAGAATTGGGCTTGTACACCACCAAACTAAGTTTAAAAGGCTCTGTAGAATTCAAAGATGATTAAATACCCTGTGGAAATAGCCGCTACAAGATTAATACTAAGCCGAAAACTAGAATTGCAACGTTCCATGCGGGGAAGTCAATGGTTTTAAGTGGTTGATCCTGCTTTAAGGCCAACCATCTGTTTAGCGTTACGATCCTGAGCTGGAGGCCTAAAGCAGAAAGACAGAGGCCCAATATCTACCCTTAGCTAGCTGCAGGAATCATCTTTCCTATGTTGGGGATAGTTCTCTTACCGTGCCGATAAGAACCTTGGAAACGTTTCACCGGTGCAGATACTTAAGTGCCGTGCATTCATGGGGTTACGGAGGTATCTAATCCTCTTCACTCCCCCAGTTCTGAGATATATAACTTAGAAGACAAAACACCTGCACTATAATAACATTAGACACCAAAAATTCCAACTGCCGGCCCTACTTGAATCGAATAGCGCTTAGAACATGCAGGAAGGGCGCATCGACAGAGGGCAACAATCCACTGCATTGATGCTAAAAATTCTCGTGGCTGTGGTAATACAAATATCAATGCATTGCGATAGACTCTTTGCTGATATTTGAGGCAGTTCTTCTCATACTTCATTAGCCAGATCATCTACAATCTGTATTTCCATCCTCTTGCTAAATATCCCGGCCCCTTATGGGCAAGAGCTTCATTGGTAAATTCGCTCAATGGAGCTTTCTTGATACAAAATAACTAATGCGCAAATTTTAGGCATGGCGCTTTTATTATTCCATGGGCGGTCGCTTCCATCGCAACATTGAGGATTGCCACAAGCGCTACGGTAAGCTTTCACGTGCACGCTCAGGATGCAATGACTCAACCGCTAATCACTCGTCAAGGTGATGTATTTCGTGTAAGCCCTAACGAACTCTCTTTCGCTACTGTGGGCGGCTGGAAAGCTATCTACACTCCCCACCAAGGGAGCATCGCCAAGATACCCAAAAATGAGTTTTACGATATCTTCGGCGCAGGTTTCAAAGTTGCTGCTGTGGGAGCCGAAAGAGATCCTTACCTAGCTGCGCAGAAAAGAGGTCTGTTCTCTGCGGCGCTTTCGTCGAGAGGCCTGGTCCAGCAGCAACTGGTGATCCAGAGGTGCATTGACCAATGGGTCGTGAAACTGGGAAAGCTAGGGAATACTGAGAAGGGTATTGATATGTGTCCCTGGTTTCTTTACCTCAGTTTTGATTTGCTTGGGGAAATGGCTTTTGGACAGTCGTTCGGGTGCGTCGAGAGAGGCAAGTGATTATTCAACTTGAACGAGCACATAGACTGACATGCGGTAGAGGCATCACATGAATGGCTTGATCTTATGCTTGGTCACATGTTGGCCATTACACTTATGGACAATTTCCGGCGCTTCCCTCTGTGCATTCCTGCGAAATTGACTGTGGGGATCCGTGACAAACTAACCCAATACAGTAAGGTCAAAACTTCTGCGTAAGTATACAAATCTATGTGCTCCCTCGTCTAATGAGCTAAGATTATTGCAGTCGACTCCAGAAAACAGGAGAAGAACGAGACTTCCTTACCAACGTTGTGGAAAAAGTTCGAAAAGACGAGATTTCTCAAGAAGAGATGGCAGCACACTGTTCGAACATGGCGTAAGAAAAAATATTTCCCTCTGGTTCCCTATCGCTAAGATTTCAATAGAATGGCTGGGGGGGAAACAAGCGGAACTGCTATGGCCGCGACCACATACTATCTTCTCAAATCTCCGGAAGTGCATTGCAAGCTGAAACAAGAGCTCCGTACAACTTACAAGACTCTTGATGAAATTGACTCCGCATCCGCCATGCGGCTGCCATGGCTTATGGGTATACTCAAGGAAGGATTGCGGATATTTCCAGTAGCACCGCAGGGCACGCCGCGTAAATCTCCGGGCGTGATGGTTGAGGGCCACTACGTTCCGAAGGGGGTACGTTGATGTGAAAATGAGAGAATCAACAATTACATAGCTAAGGATATGTCCAGACCGAATTTTACGTTTCACCATGGACTGTCACACACGACGAGCGTTACTGGAACGAGCCATATACCTTTAAGCCGCAGCGTTGGTTTGATCCAGACTCCAAAGACACCAAGGAAGCCAGTCAACCCTTCTCAATTGGGCCACGAGTCTGCCCTGGGAAGCTGTAAGTTTCTACGATCACTCTTGTTCAGTAATTGGCTTACCTGTAGCAGTTTTGCATATACGCAAATGTCGATACAACTTGCGAAAATGGTGTATTTGTATGATATGGAGCTTGTGGACCAAGATCTTGAATGGGAGCCATCGTGTAGAATGCACTTTCTATGGTGGAAGCCAGCATTGCATGTGAGGATGCGACCACGCAAGGTCTAAGGTTACATGCTGGATGATCTCAAAGCATTCCGGCTGTCGGTGAGTGTTGGAAGAAAGTCAAGGTTGTATTTTCTATGTGTGTGAGAAGATTTTATATACAGTGAGGGCAGGGCAGGGCATTCAACCTTGGCACGTGAGCAAGGTATTCTAGCACCTTCCAACACCTGCTTTAAGGGCTTAGCAGCGCGAGAAATTCCTACATTGTGGTTTTTGAAAGGGTATATTACAAATTACTGGATTGGGGAGGAAAAGGAAACTGCATTTGTTAGAAGTTGACCCCTGACTCCTTTTTCTTCCGCCAATCCTTTTCCGATTGCAGTCTTATAGCCTTCTTGCACTACTTTACCGCCTCCTTGCCATTACCTAAGTACTCTAATCTCTCTATGATAGAAATAGCTTTTATTCCTTTTATTTCATCATATAAATGCCTATACATAGTCTTAAATCGAAGTCCATTTCTCGACGATACATCACATCTGTTTGTACAAGATACTTCTGGCCTGTAAACAATTTCTTGCCATCGTACTATAGCGTGTTGTAGAAGGTTATTGTAGTTCCGAGAACGGTCTGGACTTTGAAGAGCACCTTAGGACGAAAGTTAGCGATAGGTAATGTTTGGGGTTGAGAGAATAGGTTTGATTGAAGCGCCTATCCTGCTGCAGGAGAGTGAGGACTACCCAGAGCACGAGTAACGCCGCCAAATTCCTCGGGGGTGGTATGAAGGTAGATATTAACCGTCATGAAGGACTAGTTTTTTTTAGATCGTGTTCTATCTGATGTATATAATGTACAACTGATATATATATGATAGCGGACATGGTTAGTCAGTGGCATATACACGTGACTGGTAGTGTTGTCCTAGCCTTACAGCTTCTTTGGTGCAGTGCTTGCCCACCTTATTGTTCGACACGCTAGCAGGATCCACTATTCCTAGCCTTATCCTTTTGTTCTTCTAGGTGTATTGAATGCCCTACTTGTAGCGGTGTAGAGAGATTAAGCCAGTTTATCAAAGAGCCTTGTCCTGTTTAAATAATAGTCCTTTTACTTATCTTATAGTAGCCTATATTCTACATTTCAACCTGTGTAGTAAGGATAGTAATAATAAGGGCAGTGGCAGCAGCAAAAACCATGTTGAAAGTTTACAGATGAGGAGAGGGATAATACTACGGCAAACAACAAGCGTATCCGATAGTGGTATCTACAGTCGGACCGCAAAAGTATTTGTGCATCCGAAAATCGCCGAAAATCGATCAAATTTATTGAGTATCGCAATTGAATATAATGTGCTATACATATCTAATTTATATACAGTTTCTTGGTGTTTTAGATGCTTGTAGGAACCCTTGAGCTTAGTATTTGGTTTAGTAGCCCTTAGCCTTCCGCACGGCCGCCAAACGCCTAGGCATGGACCATATAAGGTTGCGGATTAGTGAATTAGGTATCTTCCTCCAGGCCTCCCTTAAAGCTGCATGCAGAGCATCCCATGCCTCCTGTAAGTCGCCCATACTGTTAAGCTTAGGGTAGAGTTTGTGTACAAGCTTTTTCAGCGCCTACTAAAGGTGCTCAATTAGGTTAAGGTTGGGGGAGTAGGGGGGCCATTCAAGCGTCCAGTGTAATGAGGTAGGCGCCCCGCCTACTAAGCCAATACTATGTGACTTCCCCACCTGAACCAAAAGGTACGCACAAGAATACTTAAGCTAAGTATTTCTTGTATAGTATAATATATATAGTGTTGGGGCTAAGTGTCTGCGCCTTAGCTGCCATAAGCGAGTAGCCACGTGTCCCTTTTCCTACCACGTGCTAGTCGTTACATCCAGATCCCATGCGTCTCAAGGAAGTTAATTACCCTTTTAGACGTGTGTATAGGTGCGTTGTCCTGCATAAAGATGTGGCCAGGCTAGTAATAAGGCAGTAAACCTTTTTTAAGTGTCTTAATATATAACTAGCCAGAGTAGCCCTTATTAGGAGCGTTGGGGTCCCTCTGCATAATGACTAATTCACTCCTCCCTACTCTCCTATTTAGAGATACCTATATACACCCCTATACTATCTGCTGTATATTCTTCCCTGTAGCCTTCTTAGTAATTATCTTAGGGTTATATTTCTTATACAGATACCTAAAGGCCCACTCTGCCTGCTTGCTAGAACCTTGTTTAATAGAGCACTTATCTAAGAACTTAACAACCCTCCTGCGCCAGTTGAAATTGCGATACTCTCTGTTAAACTTAAGGCGTAGAATTGCACTAGCACAATTAATCTTAGGCCTGTTTGTGCATTAGTAGTTGGTAAGGCGTTGTTTCTTAAGCGCACGGTATATAGTGTCCTTAGAAGGTGGGTGGTGACAAGAAAGGAGGCCAGCCTCTTCTATAAGCTTTCTATACTCTATCTTTGGATATTTTTGTACTAAATAAACAAGCGCGCGAGTCTCCTGACAATTAATTATAGCTGGCTAGCCAGCTATAGGTAATGACTGTAGAGTTGCGTGGGTTTTCCACCTCTTAATTGTGTTGGCGATCGTGTTGCGGTGGCACCCATATTCGTCCGCCAGTACTGACTGCTTTACCCCCTCCTCCCATTTTGATATAATAGAACTGCGCGCCTTAGGTGAAAGCTCTTCCTTTTGCGCGCGATTTCCGCTAATTTCTGTCCYAAAAGAGCGTTTTTTGGCCATTTCGTGTGTGGTTGAAAGTAACGTGTTGGATTGTCGCGACGCGTTTTGGTGTGGTAAGCGAGGACGTGCACAAATACTTTTGCGCTAGTACTGTATA